>VZRW01005219.1:44611-146014 GCA_013398125.1 Aegotheles bennettii
TCCCCATCTCCCCTGGAATCACTTACAGAAAAAAAACAGGAAAAAAAGAAAAACAAAAACAAACACTATTTGTTTACAAAGCACACTTTCCACAGTACCGTTAACCCTCTGGATGCCAAACAGACACACAAAGAGCCTCTCCTCCCCGGGCACTGTGGGAGGAAGGGGCTGCCGTGCCGACAGCATCATCCTGCTTCCCTTGAATTTATTACTATTTTATTCATACATGCGACCCCGCTTGCTCCATCTGCTGCCACGTGCACATCTGGCAGGAGCTTGCTTTTCACGGGGGGAGGGGGGGGGTATTTGCTTCCTGCTCCCTCCCAGGCTCTTCTGGGAGGTTTTGGCTCTGTGGGAGATGCTGGCACCTGCTCCCTGCCCTCCCGCGTGCACTTTAAGGCCAAACTTCTCTGTTTTTTCCCCTCTATGGGGCTGGCAGAGAGCAGGCAAAGGATGCTGCTGCGACCCCAGGGGGATGCAGGACCTTCCGTATGGCTGTGGAGGCTCTGGTTCCTTTGTGTTTCCCTGGTGGGAAAAGCCCTATAGAAATCCTCCTGGAAACACCTACATTGCCATAGGTTTCTCGAGCCATCCTTTGGGCATTTGGGGATCGCACCTGCACGCCAGCTCCCAGGGGAGCATCCCTGGCTCTCCCGGGAAAAGCATCCCTGGCTTCCCCAGGGAGCATCCCTGGCTCTCCTAGGGAGCTCAGACTTTTAAATCCCCTTTGATAGGTTTGTAGAGCCTCTGAACCCTCGTAGACCTCCATAGGTAGCTCTTGATTTAACTCCCACCTAACTCCATAGTGTTTTCCCCTAAGGCAGGATTTTCTTCTGGACCTAACAGATCTCTGCTTGTGTGGGACAACTTTTTCCTCTTTTTAAGAAGAATTTCTTGCCTATGGATATACAGACTAGACCATCCCACCTCGTTTCCATTTCTTGAATGTTGAGTATTACAATATATAACACACATTAGGGTGCTCTTTGGTGCTGTTTCAGTGGTAACCAGTGGAACTGACTTTTTTTAATAACAATAACAATAAAGGAAACTTTAGTACCACTGGTTCCATAATGTTTGTTGTCGTGACTTTTTTTTTCCTTTTTTTTTGTTGTTTTGGGTTTTTTTTTAATTTTTACTAAAAAGTGAGTAGCAATCAGCTGCCAAATCTCCGTGGTGTTGATTTTACTGACTTGTGCACTGCAAAGCGTTGGGCGCTGCGAGCCGGGCGGGCTGTGCTCACAGGTTTGGGTGGGGGTTCAAGTCACTTCGTTTTGAAATTGCACACAGCAAAAATAACATTTGATGGGAGCCCAGACGGCAACTAGAGGGTTAATTTTTGAACTTCAGGTATGTTCCTCAAAAGAAGAAAATAAAAAAAAAATAATAAAAAAAAGAATAAAAAAAAAATAAGAGAAACAAAACACTATTTTTTCAGTAAGCTTTTTTTTTCTGTAAACGATTTACAAATAAATCTGACATGATGGTGCTGTACCAAAGCCTTATATGAAACTTATTCCGCGCTCTATATAATCTCTCTGTATCTGTATTGTTGCTCTCGGCCTCCGTGCTCTGAAGGTCCATAAAATGCCAGCAGGAGGGACCGGTGGCAGCGTGCTCGGCACCGGCATCCCTGGGGACAGCTCGGCTCCAACCCGGAGCTGGGCTGGCACCACGGGGACAGGAAGCCAAATTTCAGCATCACTCCCCAGGTGTGCGATGAGGGACACAAGTGGGGGTCCCTCCCTCACCCCAAACTCTCCTTCCCACTGGGTGCTAACCTGCCCACGGCAGGGAACAGAGACCTCGCTGGGAGCGCTGCTCCCAGCTGCCCTCCCAGCCCCTGCACTGCCCAGAGCTCCTCTCCAAGGGGATAACGACCCACCGAGCCCCCTCAGCCCGGGGGCTTTGACATCTTCCAGCTCAGCCCGACCTCTGCAGCGCTTGGCCAAGGCTGTCCTGCCCCTGCCCTTCCCCATCCTCCCCGGGGCCGGCCGGGAGCTGGGTCTGCTTTGATAGCTCTAAGCAATAATCCCACTCTGCCAAGAACGTTGGGTCCCTTTGGCTCTTGGACTGTTGTCAGTTAACGAATTAAATGCTAATAAGCCAACAAAAATTGGAAGAAATGAGAGTTTGAAGCCCTGCCTTACTGGGAGGAGGTCCCTCAGTCTCTGCCTGTTGGGATTTTAAGGCCTGCTGAGTACTTGTCAATTTATTGCCAGTAACATTGCATGTTCATAGATTGACTTTTTTGGTTTTTTATTTAATTTTAACGTACCCACTATTAAGAAATTCTGGCAGTGTTGCAATGTTACGTACAACTAGCCATGCTGTAGGAGAATGATGGGTTTTGGAATCGATTAACTTACTCCTCATGTAACATTACCCTGCTTCAGAAATGTTTTGTATTTTGATATAAATAAACATTTGCTAAAAAAAAAATAAATAAAAAAATTAAAAAAAAAAAAAGAAAAGGAGTTGATGTTGTTGGTTTAGGTGGGGAGGAGTTGGGGGGGTGTTTGAGGAGAGGATGCTCCCTTGGGATTTGCTCTCTGTAGGTCCCTTGTCCCTGTTGCTATGGGAGCCCCATGCTGGAACATTCTGGCTCTGACCCAATAATGTGTGGGGCTGGGGGCACCCCCAGCACCCCCACACCCAGGATGATCGTTTCTGCCTGGCTGGCCTATATCATGGCACGGAGAAGCATTGGTGCTCCCATCCCCCCTGTCCCCAGCCCAGTAAGCCATGGGGTGGGGAAGGGGCTGTGCAGCAGGTTTCTCCCCCCAGCGTGCTGGCTGAGGGGCTCAGCATCCACCTCTCTTCCAGGGTGTCCCTGTGGTGGGAATGGCCTCGCAGGTGGAGCAGTGGCTGCACCAGGTGAGGCTGGAATTTAAATCCAGGGGAGGGCTTTCCCAGGATTTCATGCCAAGGCAGGACCATGCCATGGTCCCCAGGGAGCCAGCCTGGTTGGTGGCAGCTTTGCTGCCCTTGTGGATGGAAGCTGGGACCTCCAGGCTGTTCAGGTGGATGCTGGCCGGCGTGGTGGCACAGCGGGCAGAGGTTGTGTCGGCTCCTCCAGCATGCCCAGCAGTGAGCTGGCCAGACCCACAGGTTCATGGGATTCATGGCCTGGGAGCCAGGATGGAGGGATGCTTTGAGGTTAAACACACCCTTGGAGGAGAAAGCTTCCCATCTGCACCCTCAGAGGTGGTGAGCTTGAGCCACCCTGTGTCTGTGCCACGACCAGGGTCTCTCCACCCCGTGCCAAGTCCCTGAACACCTCATCCCCTCTGCAGGGTAACGTGGCTTTCACTGCACACCTGCTGGGACGGCCACTCAGCCACTCCTTCCTGGACAACAGGACCACGACTCCACTCTTGAGGCAGAGGTGAAGCCCCATGGTGCCCACTGGGACTGGCTGGAGATGGGGTGGGATGTGTGGTGGCAGCTGCAGCACCTGAGGGCACCAATGTGGCTCTTGTAGCCAAACCCAGGTCTGCTGTGTGCTGAGGGGGGACGAGGTGGGGCACGGGGCTGGAGCAAATGGAAAACCGGGGAGCATCACCCAGCACAGCCTTTGGGGGGGCTGCCACGTTCCCCAGGGCTCCCCTTGCCCAGAGCCCCCAGGTACTCTGGCTTGCTGACCCTCGGTAGGTTGAAGCCCGGGCTCCCGTTCACCCTGATCCTGGGGATCAAAGCCTGTGGGCTTCAAAACCCCCTCCTTTGCAAGGAGAAGGGTCTGGTTGATCCTGGCAGAGGGGCAGGATTTCAGCCTGACCTTGGCTTGCCGCAGCATGTCCCAGATGGTGCTCCAAGCCAAGCCAGACACCGTGCTGGAAGCCGACCCGGACATTGATGCCCAAGTCCTGCTGTTGAGCAAGGACTGAGAGGTAAGAGAGCCCCAAGCTCACCCTGGCGTGGGGCTGGGCAGCCAGAGGGTCCCTCACCGCCTCCTCTGGGGCCAGGGATCTCACCCCAGCCGCTGCCACAGCTTCCCTCTCTCATCCCCCTTTTACCCAGGCTGAGCCGCTCTCCACCCCTTTACCAGCTGCTGCTGTTGGGTTTTGCCACCTTTTTGGCACCAATTCATCCGGAGGCAGCTGCCCTGCCAATAAAGCTGTGTGTCTCACCCAGGACTGTGTGGGGTGTGATGTGTGGTTGGTCCCTGGCTGCTGCTGTCCCTGTTCCCCATCCCCTGCCTTTCCCCGGCTCCTTGCCCCGGAGATGCCACCTCCCGCCCCTGCCCTATGCCTCGGTGGCTCCTCTCCACTGTGCCCTGGCCCCGGGAGGTGCAGGGCAGCCACTGCTGCTCTGGGGCTGCAGGTCTGGGGGCACAGCAATGAGTGGAGCAGCCTGGCAGGACAAAATTCACCCCATGCCAAGCTGGGGAGGCTTTTTGGGACGCCCCATGCAGGCAGGCAGCCGCGATGCTCACCCGGGCAGGGCTCTCTGCAGCACTGTCAAGGCGGTGCCCGTCGCGTTTTTATCAGCTTTACCATCCAATATTCCCTGGCTGTTTTGTCTTTGCTTTACATTTATCAATATTACCAGCTGATCCTCCCGGCCCCCTCCGCGGGTTTATTAATATTGCCCTCTGATCTGCGGGGAAGCAGCCGCGCTTTATATTCCAGCCCCATCCCCGGCTCCTCCAAGCCCCGATGCCATGGTTAATTAGATTTTCTCCTTGGCTCAGGCAAACACAAATTGAGCTCCTGGTATCTCCCTCCCGCGCCGGAGCTGGTGCCTGGCCGAGGACGCCGCATTAAGATGCGGGTGCTGTCGGGGCCGGCGCATCCCGGGGCGGGAGCGGGCTGCGGGGGCTTGCTGGCGGGAGGGTGTGATTTTTAATCCCCACACCCCCTCTCTGTTTCCCGGGGATGGCATTTAACCTGCCAGGGACATGTGTTTACCCGTGGGGTGGCTGAGTTGAGGGCTGCTGGCTGCTGATTAGGAAGCAGCCCAGGGTCCCCCCGACCAGAAATCAGCTGCGGAGCTCGGGGCAGATGTTGCTGAACCCTCTCCCATCGCATCACCCCCTCCCTGCTGCTCTTGGGCCATGTCTGTCATTTCTGGAGGGGTCCTTCTGAGCTTGGTTTTCTCCAAGTCAGCTGCCGGGCAGGGCACTGGGGACCTGCTCTGGCCTCTCCCACTGCTCTGTGGCAGCGTTTCCAGATCAGAGGGGAGGAAAATTGTTTATGCAAAGTTTGTCAGTTCCTCCAGGCATGAAGGGAAGCACTGATTGTTCTCCAGCTATCTCAAATCTTTTGCCAATTTCCGAGATTAAAATTTTTCCCTGTGTCTTGCAAACATATTTGGAGTTTTGTGCTTTGATTTCCAGCCTCGCTATCCAGCAGATGCTTGAGTTTTATTCTCTTTTAATCATTATTTTATTTCCCCCCACCCTGGGTTTACCCTCCTGCTATGTTCTCACCCTCTGTGTGCTTCTTCTAGGGAAAAAAACCCAAACAAACAAGGGATGGAATTTGCTCCAGGGATGCTCTTGTGGGGACCCTCCTGGGGCTGGATCTGTCCTCTCAGCCAACCTGTGGGGCAGGGTGGACCAAAGACCTTCTGAACCCCCCAACCTGGAAGATGCAGCCCTTCGTGCCCTGCTGCCCATCGTGCTGGGTCCATTCCCAGGGCTGCACTGCCTCTCCTCTCCTCTCCCCACCCCTTTCCCAGCCGCTGCCCGAGGAGTGTGTTTGCCTGAGTCAATAGAAAGCTAATTAAGCTATTTATCTGGGAAAGCAGCCGCTGCTGGTGAGCACTGCTGTCACGATGAAGGAAGAACCAGCACAGTGGCAATGGGGAAGGCAGGGGGGTGGGAAGGCTGCTGGCAGCCCCTGGGAGGGGGAAAATTCTGGGCTGGGAGCAGCCCTGAGGCTGAGTGAGGTGGGTGCCATCCCCAGTGGGTCTCCTACTCCTGGGCTTCAACACACCATGCAGAACAAGCCCTTGATGGTGCCGAGATGACTAATGAGGTGCTTTTCCATCTGAGGAGTTGGTGTTGGTTTATGTTAACACCATAACAAAGGGTATCATTCCCTCCCAGGTGAGCAGAGCTGGACCGTGGCTGGGTGCCACCCATTTTTTCCCCCAAACTCTCCCCTGTCTTACACTTTGCAGAGCGTGGTTCTCTACCCGAGCAGGCTGCACTCTAACTTTAAATTGACTTTTCTTAGGGAGGCCCTGGGAGGATTTTTCTGAGGCATGCAGCCTATTCTTCTGGGTTTTTATAAGTCTTTAGTAGCTTAAGATGAAACTAAGTTTGCCCTAATGGCTCATAAAAGCATGTGGGGTCTTTGCCCTTCAACTTCATTGAGGTCTTAGCCCAGCATTTTCCATCACTGTTGTGTTTGTCTGAAAGATTGGAAGGAAACACTACTGAAATCCTTCATTTAAAAACCCCAGATCCTCAGATCAGCCCCATCAGAGGTGGCCTGGGGAGGAGATGGGATCCCCATGATACCTAATGGTGGGTGTTGACCTGTCTCTGATGTGGTGGCACAAATCCCCCTGTCCCATGAGCAGCACCCGGGAAGATCTTGTGCTGGACCATGCCTGAACCCTGCATTCCTCCAGGGCGAATGGGACAGTGCAAAAATTTTGGGAAAAATGTGTTTCTCCAGAAAAATAACAGTAACCCAGCAGTGAGAGGTCCTGGGGGGGCTGTGAGCTCATCTCTGCTTGGTGCCCAGCACTGTGCTACGGGTGAGTAGCATTCAACATCCATATGGATCTTTACCAATTGCTGTGTAAGAGCTTTTCTAATTCTGGCTGGGGTTTATTCTCAGAGACATCAATGGAAACAGCTTCTGTGGGGTGGAGATAAAGCTCTCTGGCCAGTCTCTGGAGGGGTCTCATGGTCTGGGAGTCCTTCAGACCAAAGCAGGAGGAATTTTGCAGCTGGGACAACCTGCCTGGGAATGGGCATCGTACTGGACCCAGCACGGCACAGGGGGCTGGAGCAGGGGGTAGGCTGGATGCAGATGGGGAGGTGTAATACTTTCTTCCCAATATTTTCACCTCCCTGTTCCGGAGATTGTGAGGAGGGAGCCGGACCTGTCTGGGCACTATTTGCATATTCCTGGTGAGTTTATGAATTATGCAGCCTCCACGGCACGGCCAGAGGAATCGGCTGCAACATGCAAGTGCTGAAAAGCATATTTATCTTCGTGCCTTATTGATTTATTTGCCTCTCCAGCTTTTCAAGCTTGGGCAGCTGCAGTGGGGGCAGGGAAACATCCCAGGAGGGTGGGAGGGTGCTGCAGCCCCCCTGGGATGTCCCCCCCCAGCCAAGAGGTCCATTTGTGGTTCTCCACTTTTGGGATTAAACCACCAAGCTGAGCACTGCTTCAGAGAGACCGAGGTCTTCTGAGAGCTCTGATGCCTGTTTTGGTGGGGTAGGAGCCTGGGAATAGTTCAAAGAGAGGGGGTAACTGGTTTTGGTGGCAGCAAAGATGCTCGGGAAGGGTGTCCTGGGCCATGGGGTGGGTCAGCCCCGGGATGCAAGAGTGGGATCTGCAGCCCATTTTGGGATGTGCCCTGGTTTGCCAGCCTCAAGCAGGGTCATTGCACCATGTCTGGAGTGAGGGGAGATGCTGAGCAGAGGAATCAGAGCCCTCTCCTGCTCAGCTGGGGGGGGTCCTGCTCCCTGTTTCACCCTCTCTGTGGGGAGCATCGTCAGCCCCTAAACACGAGCCAGGCTGGGAGGAGACGTCAGCACGTTCGTCCTCATCCGGGTAGAAGAGCAATCATCCATTATCACATTTTCTCCATTGTGCATTTGTCCATCCATCTACCCTTTCCACTCATTAACTCCACCATCTGCTCCTTCATTTATCTGTTATCCCATCAATAAATCAGCCCCTGCCCACACTTTCCCCCTCCTTTCACACATGGGAGAAGTACCCAGGAGTCTCTCCTCAGCCCAGACCTCCAGGGCCATGACCCTGTTTTGAGCTTGAAATTCAGGTCTCCATCCAGAGCAAAGCTCCCAGATCCCTTGGGGCTTTATTTTACCTCTTACAAGGGCTCTGAAATGCTCAAGGAGCTGCAAAGAGAACGGGATCCTCTCCATCCCCGCATGATGGGCTGCGGGTACCACTCACATCCACACTCCTGCCTTCTCCTGCATCTGCTGAACCATCCCTGGCTCCCAGCCCTCCCGGCTCTGCCCTTCTCCCCCTGGCAGGAGAGGTTAGGAGAGATCACACAGCCAGCCGGCTGCCCAGATTCCTGCTCCCTGGGGCTAATTATGGAACAACATTAGATAAAAGTCAACATATGTTGTAAAAGGCACTATGTATCACTGCCTGACAGTTCCTAACAATGTGCTCATGTAACAGCTGTCAGACTGCAATGCTCAAAAATGAGTAATATGTTGATTTATGGATATCAGATCTGCCTTTATGTTCCCCAGCAGCACCAGGCGAAGCCCTCGCAGCAGCGTTTCGCAGCCACGGAGAGGACGGGCTGTTCCCTAAGGCTGCGGCACGAGATGGACTTGGCTCAGCCTCCTGCTTTCTCCAGTGATGCTCCAGATTCCAGATGTGCCTGTGTTTGCGTGGCTGCTCATACGCAGAGCTGGCGCCTCTTCTGCATGGTGCTACCAGCAGCAGGAGGAACCCCCTCCACGGGCTCAGATGGGGCTGAGGTTCCCTTCCATGCTCACTGTAATAATTTGTCTCAATGCAATCAATAAATATGTGCCAGCCCCATTAAACCCTTTTTATCCCCCATCCCATCCTATCTCATCCCATGCCCATCCCATCCCTGTTCCAGGTCTCCATTCACCTCCTGTGGAAATAAATAATGCTTCTCTGCCCCTTATGAAACCCTTGAATTGATGCCCCAGACCACATTCTTTTATTCTCGGTGGCCCCAAAGGCTCCGTATTTTGGGGTAAAATAGAGTGAGACTGGGGCTTGGACAAACTTTGCAGTGTGAGAGGTGTGGTGAGCCAATGGAGAGGGATAAAGCTCCCCAAATCCTTCACCCCACTGTTCTCCTCCAGCTTTTGGGGTGAGGCTCAGCTTTTTCACTGTCCTCTCCCCAGCCAGGACTTGGGGAACCCTGAGTCAGCGATGTTCCTGCTGCAACAACAGACAGAGACCCAACCCAGAGGCCAGCAGAAACTCATTAGTGCATCACATTAATCAGCTTTGATGGGGAACAGGGGAGGAAATTCCTCCTCACCTTTATCAGGCACATCCAGAGGGGTGCACTTAGGTATGGCTGTGTGTGAGGGGTCCTGCTTTTTGCTGCTTTGGCTCATATTGGGCAAGAAAAGGGGTTTTGGGGAAGTGTTTCTTTATCAGGCTCCTGCTTGGCCTGATAAAATAGCTCAAAACTCATGTAATTTAAAATAGATGGATGTATATATTTGTTTTTCCTGCTTGTTCTCAGCAAGCCTTAAGGCTTGTGTGAGTTGTATGCTGGAGGTGTTTTTTCCTGGGAGTGGAGTGGGTTTAGGTGTTTTTGGTGAAGGCTGCTTTGCCCCTCTCAGGGCTGTGGGCTTGAAACAGCCCTGCCTCTTGGGAAGGTGGTGAATCCAGAATTAATTTGAGGTGGGGATTTGTTTTTCCCTCTTAATGTCAAGAGACACAACTTTTTCTTTGCTTTTCCAAACGGTGATTTCCAGCAGGATTTGCATCATCCTCTGTAATTTATTCCAACTCACAAAACAAATATTCTGGTGTGTGCATGCTGCTTTTCCAACCTTTTCATGTGGCTGTTTTTGTGGGGTTTTGACAAATATGAATAAAAGCATGAGCTACGCTTGCTCTGAGTGTTATTTAGGTGCTGGGGGTCTCACAACCTGTAACACCACTGCTAAGTTTCCCATGCTGCAGGGGAATGAGTAAATCCCAGCAAACCTGCTCATTTCATTGAGGTTTGAAAACACAACAAAACCGGTTATGTCTTTTTATAAAAAGTAATAAAAAAGAAAGTTAATGCCCTTCCTCAACTAGCAGCCTGTGTTTTTTAATCTGCAAAACAATAATGGAAAACTCCATTTATGGAGCTGCTGAACGAGTCGGACTGAGCCTTTACAAAACCTCACATAAGACTAAATAAACTAAGGCTCTACTGCAATTTGCTCTTTATAGACTGATATTTACCAGCCTAGCAACTGCTCCACTTTCTAAGTGAATATATTTCGCTTTTTCTAATACATATTCATTATTTACAAACTTGTTTCCACTCTCAAATTTTTGCTGCTTTGTGTGATTTCTCAGGGGAATTCTTTTAATATGCAGATTTCATGGGAAATATTTTATATATAGGTATTTTGACTGTGTAATTATCTAGTTCTATTGTATTTAACTCCAAATATAGCTTTTTAAATTCCCCAAACAAAGGCTCTATTGAAGGTTTTCCTCTCCAGGAGAGGTATTAACCACAGCAGTGCTGGAGTGATGTGCTCACAGCTGTCAGGGGAAGATGTGTAAGACAGACACTGTATGTGTGTCTGGCAGAGCATCCCCTTGGATGTGTGAGGGATGACTCAGAGGGATGATTTCAAAGCACATCACTCTGCCCCAGATTAGCTGTATTTGTTCCCCAAGCATAGATTTTTACCTTCTGAATTATGGCTATTAAATCCAGCTTGCAAAAACACTCAGGACTGTGACCAAAGGCTGTCTGAGCCACCACCTTTCCCAACACCAGGCTGTTGTGCTGCATCAACTGGTGACCACTGGAGGAGCGAGAAGCTTCCTCCTCCAGTGGGATATTCATAAATGATAGCAAAAACAAGCACAGGTTGATGGGCTTTGGACACAGAGCCTGCAATTCCAGCCCTGTGGCATTTGTAATGCAAATCACCCAGCCATGTCTTAATCATTACCACCGGGAGACAATTAGGGTTAACATATAGATTTCTCCACAACAAGGGCAAACAATAGAGAAATAAAAAGAAGAAAGACTTGGTGTGATTCATTCATATCAGCCTGTTGCTTTGAGGCTTAGGATTACTGTTGGGGGCTTGAGCTGGGCTGCTTCTGCTGGGAAAATGTCCTCAAAACAGAGTTTCTGCCCCAATCTAGGGGCTGCTTTTAGGAGAAAAATGGGGTTTGGGTGGGCTGCCCCACCTTGGGGATCAGGGCTGGCTGTTCCTGCCGAGATTCCCCCTCCTGGGGCAGCCCCTCTGGCCTGGGAGCCCAGCAGGAGAATGGGTTAGGAAGAGGGAAATGAGTCAGCTCTTATGGAGTCTGATGGAAAGTGTGAAATAAAGGACAAAGGAGGTGAAGAGCAAATGGCCTTCTTTGCATTTTTATAATCTTATGGGTTTTATGGTCAAGATAAACTTAATAATGTGGGACAAGAGCCTTAGTCAGCACTGCCCTGAGGTTCTGCAGGGAGTGAGAGCAAGGAGAAAGGGACTGGGAGGGGGGGGTACAGGGGGATGCTGCTGGGACCCCCAGGAGCTTGGGAGGGGGGGCTGGAGCCAGGCTGTACTTCTCCTTCTGCCTCCCTTGTTTTTCTGCAGGGTTTTATCCACCCATGTTCCCCTGGCTGCCTGAAACTTCATGAAACACAATTTTTTTTCACATTTTTTTTGGTCTTAGAGAGAGGAGGAGGGTGGGAAAAAAAAGAAAAAGGGCTGATTTCACACATTATCCATAATCACATCCCCCTGTGCTGTCTCCTCCTCACCCAGCTGTCCTGCCTCAGCACCATCACCCAGAGCTAGAGGGTGGGAATGGTGCAGCTAGGGTGTATCCCCATCCACACCACTGTTTTCCCTGCCTTTTGCCTCCCTTTTGCTTTCCCAAAAGAAGTTGGAAGCAACTTGTCCCGTCCAGCTCTGCCCAACCTTGCAGTGCCCTTCCCGAATCCAAACGCAGTGGCCAAAGCCACCCCTATGACTTTGTGTAGCAGTCACCAAGGTTGCCTTTAAGACTGTCCCTGTGGGGGAAAAAACCACCAACAACTATGCTCTAATCTTTAATTAGCGAGTTAATTAGCCTCAGTAACATTGTAGCATTGTGAGGGGGTGGTTGGACAAGGGATGAAGCTGCTTTGTGAGTGTAATAAAGGACAAAGACCTTTTTGTTGATGCTGGTTCTCTTTTTCTTTTTCTTTTTCTTTTTCTTTTTCCTTTTCCTTTTCTTTTTCTTTTCATCTTTCTTTTTCTTGTTCTTTTCTTTTTCTTTTTTATCTTTCTTTTTCTNAAACACCAGAATCCTGCAGAAATTTGCTTTATTCTCGTGGGTGGTGCTGGGGAGGGGTTTGTGAATATCCAGCTTGGGATCCCCCAGGGTCTTTCTAGTGCTGGGTGGGAAGGAAAGGGAGGTGGGCAGGGTGCTGCAAGGGTGGGGGTGACTTGTCCCACCTAGGTTAGGAGCTGCAGGGAGAGGTGAGCTCCCTGCAAGAGTTAAAAAAACCCAAACTAGGACAATTGTATTGGGTTGCAGAAGTTTTGGCTCTACAGCAGTGAGAAAGCATACTCCTTGCTACTCTCACTGCTTTTGGCTGGGCTGCAGGGTGGCCACCTGTCCTGTCCCCCTGTCCCCCCTCCTGTGCCACCTGTCCTGTCCCCAGGCATGGCTCCCAGCCCAGAGCCACCTCTCCGCTGCCCTGCAGCCCTGGCACAGTGTCGGGGTGCTGGGTGACAGGCGGGGACGTGCTCTCTGGGTGACCTCTGGACCACCAGCTGTTCCCCATCACCTCTTAACGCTCATCAAAAGCCCCGCCCGGAGCCTGCTCGCCCGGGGCAGCAGGGATGCGCTTTGGCCACCGGAGGGTGCTCTTGGCTAACAACTGCCCCCGCCGGGCCCTTCACCTGCACCCACGGCCAGGGAAGTCTCCCCCAGCCCCGCATCCCTGTGCTCCCCCCCAGGTAGGTCCCATTTTCCCTTCCCTGAGTGTTTGGCGCAGCGAGAGGGGGGTTCGCATCCATGCACCCCCTCCCCGGGGGGGTTCAGCACCGGTGACCCCCGCAACCCCCCCGGTGCGGGGCTCAGCTGGAGGAGAAGATGCAGCAAACGCACCGGGCTCGGCTGTCGGGGAAGGAGCTTGAGTCTGTTCCGGGGGAAAAGGGAGAAAATAAGAAGGGAACTAGAAAATCAGCACAACAAAGTTAACTAAAGCAAATATTTCCATCACTGTGGGAGGGAGGGAGCCAGGCTGACTGGAATGCTAAAATCACCTCTATTTGCATCTTTTTAAATAGGAGCCGATAAAAGCAAATACTCCAGCACCAATAATTATAATATTTTAATTGCGTTTCCACGGGGCTTTTGTTTTTCTGAGAGGCACAAGGGCTGCGTTGCAAACTGGCAAAATATCCCCGTTGGTGTGGTTTTGGGGAAACTTTCGAGCAGGAGGGTGTGTGTGGGGGGGTCCTGTGTGTGCTCCCCAGTCCCCACGGCACCCCTCGGGCCAGCTCTGACCCCCCAGCACCCACTGTGCAGGGGAGAGGAGGGGGTGAATTTTACTCCCCACCTCCCTTCTCTCCTAATGGGATTTGGGTTGGGAGGGTGCCCCTTTTTCTGTGTTATGATTTTACAGCATCTTTACAATAGCTGAGCTGTGCTTTGGGATCCCCCCAGCGCCCTCCAGGGTGCTGGGCTCACACCCTTTCACAGCCACAGGGAATTGCTGCAGGAAGAAGGGAACCCCCTCCCCAGACCTATTTTTTGGTGAAAAACTGAGCCTTTCACTAACAAATGCAGGATAAACACAAGGGTGAGCTCTCTGCATTTGCAGTTCTCGCTGTCCCTTTGGGGTGACACTCCTGTGTCTTTTAGTGTCATCCTTTTGGGGTGACACTCCTGTGTTTTTTATTGTTGTCCCTTTGGGGTGACACTCCCGTGTTTTTTACTGTAATGCAAGTTTTTATTCCTTGCAGGGGGCAGCCCAGATGCAGGGACAATTGCAAGCCCTGTGTGGTTTGAACCCAGGCTGAGCCCGCTGCCTTTTATTGCTTGGGAACCACCCCCAGTTTAACCAGGCTGAGGGTACCCCAAAAGTGCAGCTGGTGACTCCCCCCCAGCCCAACCCACGGGCTCTGCTCCCCCAGTACCCGAGGCACCAGAGTCCTCCAGCCACGAGGTGTAAATGTAGAGGGAAGCAGGGTTCATTAGCACCGGTGCTCCTGGCATGACTCGTTTTATTTATATTTTCATTTCAGGAAAGGAAATGAGACTTTGTTATTGTTTTGTTTATTTTTGTTACTGTTTCAGCTCTTTTCCCCATTTTCTCTGTGTCTGCTTCCTGAGCCAGCGATGGCTGATGAGGTGCAAGGGGGGATGGAGCAGGGGGGGATTTTTCCTTCTCTTCCCCTAGCATCAGCATCCCAAGTCCTTCCCTTCCGAGTACTCCTGGGACACAGAAACAGCCCCCATCTTCACCCAGAGGTGTTGAAGCTGCTCCTGACCCTTTGCCATCCCATTTCCACCCTGTCCACCAAACTCAAGGGGAGCTGATACCTTCAGGGCTGTTTTTTTCAGAGCTGAAATTGGCCTTTGTGCTGATACCCCCTATCAGCAGGGACCATTTTTGGGGGCTTAAAATGCACACTGGGGTCGAGGGCTCTGCTCACACCTGCAGAACAGTTTTTCTTGCATGCGCGAAGATCCACACACAATAAGATATTTGCAGGGTCAGGGCCTAATAATTTAAACTGCTCAGGAAAATAAATAAGTGTAAAGCAAAACCAAACCCTGAGCACCGCAGGAGCAGGCAATATTGTTTGCTTTTCAAATAGACACACAAAAAATACAAACAGTAGCAGGAGGGATACAGAGATTAATTTTTTTTTTATATAAAAAACAAAATACCAGAAATCCCACCAGGAAGCATTGTTTCCATTTTGTATGTGCATAAGATTAGCAACACTTCGCTGCCTGCTGCGAGTGTCCCTCTCCCCCTCCCCCTGGAAAACTTTTTGACAAAACCTGATCTTTTCTGGGGAAAAAAAAAAAACAAAAAACAAATAATTGAAATTTCCTGCAGAAAAATATTGGCTTCTTTAAATTGGAAACGGCCCCTGCTCTGGCCTGGAAGGCAGCCAGGAAACCATTCCTTTTCCTTTTTTTTTTTACTCTTCCCACACAAAAGTTGAAAATCTGAAAGGAAATGAGAAGCTTTCCCTGCAAATCTTGATGTTGTCATCAACCTGATACCCGCGTGGCTGCGGAGGAGGGACAGGGATGCTCCGGCTTTGGGCGAGGGGATTACAAAGGAGAGCGAGGTGATGATGAGCTGCTGCTCCTTGGCTTTGTGTCTTCCCCCAGCGTGTCAGGGGCAGAGGGGACCGCAGACCCTTGGCTTTTCCTGGAATGACTGGGATTTGTCCCTCTGCCCTGCGAGGCTTTGCTCTTTCTTCCAAAAGTTTTGCTGAGTGGTTCCTACTTGCAGTGCTGGTGCCTGCAAACAAACCCTCAGCACAGTCAGCATGGAATAAGGTGTTTGCAGGTCTGTAACGTGTCCAGGTGGGTTTCTGCTCCCACGCTGGGAGCAAAGAGGCTCTGGAGGTCGGGGGTCTGTGCTGCTCGCTGCCACAGCCAGGGGATGTGCCATGGGTTTGTCCAGATTGCACCCTAAAAAGAAGTTCAGCACCTCTCTGGGGAGGGAGGACTTTGCTTTAATACCCCAGGTACTCAGCGGGGGAGCTGGGCATTGCATTTCCCAGCGCAGCACCTCAAACCCCTCCTTTCCCCCGTGCGCGCTCAGGATCTGAACCCAAAAACGTTTAAAACGTAGTGGTTTTTTTCTTTCAATGAATATTTCAGGGATGTTTTTAGAGAGCAAACGTGCAGACAGCCAGGCAAAGGCCAGGAGGTGTGCATTTTTGCTTGTGCATAAGGCAACAAACGCTCTGTAGTTGTTTAAGGGGAAGGATAGGGAGTGTGAGGAAGGGGAGCAGGAGCTCCAAACCCTCACTGACCAGAGCCGGTTTAGGTTGACAAGCGTGGGGGGGGTTCTGCAGCCCTAATACACGGAGCCAAAAATCAGATTTATGGGGTGAATCGTGTGGCTTCAATCAGGAAATAGCAATGATGCTCCCGGGCTGTGGGTTTTGGGCTCCCGGTGATGCGTTGCATCCCGAGCGCTCAGTGTGGGGAGGACCCCGGTTCCATGGGCATGGTCTGTGCCGAGCTGAAATCCTACTGAGCCAGGCTGTGAGTTGTGATTCCTGGGGTGTCACCTAGAGGCTTTTTGGTGCCAGGTCCCTAGGGAGTTGGTGTCTGAGCATGGCTGGCAGGGAGCCGTGCCCGCAGCCCTGCCCTGAACCCACCACCATCCTTGCAAATGCTTCCCTTTGGTAGCGGAATTTAGGATTTAGGATCTCTGGATGCTTGACTTCTGAAGTTTCAGAAGTTTTTTAGTGCATTTTAAGATGCGTTCAAAAGTGTTTTTTGGCATTCAGGTACCCAAAGTGAGCTCGGGAACAGGCAGAGCCAGTGCTCAGAGGTTTTCTGGAGCTGGCATGGGCGATGCTGACTGCATCCCCAGCCAGCACCAGGACTCGGGCAGCCAGGTCCCCCCTCCTGGGGCACCCACGTTCTTCCCTGGGGCTGAACCCGAGCCTAAACACGTGCAGGGAGGGAATGGTGGGGAACTGCAGCGGGGCGGCTTTGACAAGCAGATCCCACCGTTATCCTCGCCTTTCCCACAACCATTTGTTGCCGGCGGAGGCTGTGGGGGGTTGGCAGTGCTCGTGCCCACCCCGTCGCAGAAGGCTGGAGCCGGCATTTGAATAATGAATTCTGTTTAAGACTGGAAGCTCGGAGATCCATCTGTAACAAGACTCGAAATAATTACAGCTGATGATTGCCTGGTACCTCAGCCAGAAAAAACAGAACAGATTTTGGCCGCCAGCAATTACAAGCAGCACCCGCTCGAGCACAGGGAGAACTTTCTGAACAAATTCATGAATACATTTTCGTGGATCAGGAGTGGTGGGGATGGCACCATGCTCGGGGTGCAGGACAGCAGGGAGGGGGTGTCTGCATTCACATGGCTCCCTGACCTCTTCTCTGGGGGGATGGTGGCATGAGCATCCCCTCGGTGATGATGCTTGCAGAGCATCATTGGGGCTGGAGGAGCAGCACATCCATACCTGGACCACTGCTTGCATGGGGCTGTTACAACACACTGGGACAGAATTGATGGACAAGTGGGAAAGGAGGAGAAAAGCAGGGAAAAGTGTGGTTGAGATGAGGCCACTCCCAGTACCCAGAGGTGGTGGCGGGGGTGATGAATTTCAGATCCAGCTCTGCAAACCGTTTGCCCTCTTCTCCTTTGGTTTCATCCCATGGCTTTGTGAGCAAGGGTAGAGGGAGAAGGAGAGTTTCTTCACCATGATACCCTTTGGTGGCTGTTGAAAACATGTGTGCCATCCCCAGCAGCCCTGAGCATCTCCTGGGCTCAGATTTGCCTTCTGTATAATGGGGATAATTTATAAAATAGTGAATAATATGCTTTCCTTCTTCCATGTCTCTTACACGTATCATTTCAACTGGCTGAAAATTGTCAAATTAGACTATTTTCCTTGACTGTTCCATTTAGGAGCAGGGGGAGCTGAAGGCTTTGATAATTGTGCTGTGCACTCTGACGATGTCTTGTAAAATAAGCAGCGAGTAAAAATGTTATTGCCCAAGCGTTGAGGGATGCCCTTGTTGGTGAAGAAGAGGCTTTCTCTCCTGAGGTTAGATGCTGATGATTCTTAGAAGTCTGTTTGCTTTGCCCCCTAGAGTGTGGCTGCCAGAGCCTGGTGAGGGTGACACGAGGAAACCTTGGCCACCGGCTTCGCAGATCGCTCGAGGACTGTAAGTACATTGCGCTATCGTTTTTTCTCATCTGCCAAAATTGCATGTGCTTTGAATTGTCCTAGAGTAATGCATCTATATTCATCATTGCTCCCTTATCTTGTTCGGCTCCAATCTACAAGGATCTGCTTGGTTCTCCTCTGCACCTTAAATTCTCTTTTATCTCACCCAGTGTCAGTGCAGACAGCTGTAGCATCTTTCCTCCTGCAGCTGGAAAATGCGTGGGGGGACTCCCTGCTCTGTCCCCATCCCTGGCTTTTGCACAGGACCCAGAACTAGCCCAGGATGGGCGTTAAGGAGGATGTGATGGTCTGTTGTGTGTGGGTGCCTCCGCTTTGCAGCTGTCCTGGTGGCTCTGTGTGCGCTGGATGGGAGGGATGCTCTGGACAGGAGGGATGTTCCAGATGGGAGGGATGCTGCCAGCCTTCAGGGGTGGCAAGGCCAGATCCCGATGTCAAAAGGAACAGTGTGACAAGGAAAGCTGTGTGAAGCGCCTTCCATCCCCTCTTCATTTCTGGCACTGAGTCCACCTAGGAGGAGCAAAGAGGAAGAGCTCTCGGAGCTCAGAGAGCTGATGCATCCCTGGGTATCGACGTGTTGGGGGCAGAAAGCGTGCAGCCAGGTCCTGGGGTGCTTTTCCACAGGGAGTCTCTTGCACTTGTACCTTCCCTCTGAGTTAAGGTGAATACAAAGCCAGAAAGCACTTTATTTTATGCTGAAGAAGCCTGCCAGCTTTGAATAAATGCATGTGGAGGTTTTGCTTGTCCTTCCTTAGGTTTAGAGCTGATTTTGTGTTGCCAATGGGACTCTGCAGGTCCTTTATTTATGTGGATGTTGTGATGGGAGGTGTTAAGATGTTGGTGTTAAGATGTTGGTATTAAGATGGGAAGGTTTCTTCTTTGGTGATCCAGGTTATTTCCTCTCTTTCCATCTTTATCACTGGAGCTGGTTAAGTAAATCAGGATCTGCAAAATGACTTGTGACTCAGGGTGCCCAGTTTGAATTATGGCTAAAATACCCAACCCTGCCTCTCTGCACCATCCCGTTTTGGGATGAAACATGAAGTGCTGAGTCTGCTGTCCTGAACCGATGCACTTCCCTGAGCTTCTCCTAGAAATCTCCACTTAAACCCTGCTTCTTCCCACGATATTGGAGCTGCTTGGGCAATACAGACTGTGCAGCATCGCTTAACAGGGACCCAGATAAAGGGAACAGCTGGTTAATCAGTTCAAGTGGCTGGGAACCAGTTTACCGTATATTAAGTATTCTTTGATTCTGTTTAATTGAGACATTGCAGAGACCCTGACGTCCAGTAATAAGGACAGTGGAAGCTGATCAGACAGCTCGTTAACACTCAATTAATGTCGCTCTGTGCGGCACAGCAGTAACTTTTAAAAGATGCATGTGCGTGCGCCTCCGGGGCGGGGTGGAACCACAGTGGTGATCTCCAGGGCTCCACACGCCGTGGTGCTGCCTCGGTCCGTGTGCCCAATTGAAGTGGAATTAAAAGTTGAAGTTCCATTTTTTTTTTTTTTAGGTGAACGCAGCCACTTTACACAGCACAGAATTAGTTCATTTTTAATTTATAGGCGCAATTAAAGCGCGCTAAGAATAAAATTCATAAATCTTTGGCTAACTGGCCGCGATTCTTCTGAAAACTCTTTTTGTTCCTCCTGATGCGGGCGATGTGGGCACCTGGTGTGCCTGGAATAATAATAATAGTCAGCTATTCCCCTTCGCCCTCCTCCTTGTCAATCCTACGCAGGCTTTATTAATCTTACCTAGCTCTGCCCTTGCTTTGCCTGCCTGCTTGCTCTGCACCCCGCAGTGGTATAAAGGCTCAGCAGCAGGTTGAAGTGTTGGGTTTTGGCTGGGTGACCTGAGCCACGAGAGTGAATTTCTGCCCGTGTTGTTTGTTCAGATGCAGAAATAGAGCAGGAGATGCCATCTTTTGCCTGGCTTGGAGGAACTGAGAGTTCCCCTTTGTACATACAGCACCTGATGGGCAGAGGGGCAAAGGGATGAGTCCCCAGGCACCTTGGGGCTGAGAGCAATGGCCATACTGGGAGCCCTGGGAAGGAGTTGCATGGAGGAGTGTTGACTGGGAAATGAGGGAGGGAGCAAGGCTCATGCATGCTCCTCCAGCTTTCAGAAAAGGTGTCTTGGTCTGTAGTATCTCCAGAGGGTTTTTCCTGTGGCACGGGTGGAGGAAGATCTCAGCCGGCCAGGTTTGGTTTCCTCTCTCCCAGTGGCTTCTCTATCATTTTCCCCCTGGCCAGACTGTGTCCGTGCTTGGCATGGCATGGTTGGAGGGGTAATTGCCATCTCTTCATTTCTCTAATGAGCTCTGGGTCAGGGGGTGCTGCTCATCCCCTGCATGCTCGGAGAGGGACGATTCCCTGCCGACCACTTTGTAACTCAGCTCTCTCCAACCACTTATCGCTGTTAATCGCAGATTCATTTAAGGGTCTGATTCCCCCCTCCCCCCGCCCCCCTTCTTACTTTTCTTTTATTTCTTTCTCTTTTTTTTTTTATTACATCTGCACACTCAGTCATGCAAAAAATTACACGATCTCAGCGATTCAGCTGACTCCGGTCTGGGATCGTGAGGGCTGCTTAGTACTGCCATCACCATTCAATTAGCCCCAGCACACAAAAGAGATGTGCTGAAATAATACAGCCTTTAGATGAAAGCTGCTCTGTCCTGTGCTGAGCACTCCGTGGGGAGCGCTGGCGCTTTCCCAGCCGTGCGGCTTGCACTGGTCCTCAACGCTCATCCTCTGGGATAGTGATGGGGTTTGGGTCTGGGAGGCTGGGTCTGGTTTGAGCATTCCAAGAGATGCAACAGGTGGGATTTAGGTGTTCAGTGCTGCTGGCTCAGGACCAGGGGATAGTGATGGGGTTTGGGTCTGGGAGGCTGGGTCTGGTTTGAGCATTCCAAGAGATGCAACAGGTGGGATTTAGGTGTTCAGTGCTGCTGGCTCAGGACCAGGGGATAGTGATGGGGTTTGGGTCTGGGAGGCTGGGTCTGGTTTGAGCATTCCAAGAGATGCAACAGGTGGGATTTAGGTGTTCAGTGCTGCTGGCTCAGGACCAGGTGCTTTGGTGTCACTTACAGAGTAGCCGATTGTGTGTCTTCTGCAAAATCCAGGGCAGATGAGGGGTGAGCCCAGCCCTTTCAAGTATCTTCATCCTCCCAGGGGACAAACCAGCCCCTGGACCATTGGCTGTGTCGGTGCTGGAGAAGCCCTGACATCTCCTGCTTCGTCCCCAGCTCTTTTACATGGTCTGGAGGATGCTGAGGTGTGGGATGAGTCCCCAGCCCTGTGTTTTGAGGATGGAGATGACTGGAAGTAAATCTGTTGCTTTGATAGGAGGGGCAGAGGGCAAAAGAAAAAGTTATTTCTTTCCACCTCTGCCCTTGAGTAGGAGCTGATAAAAAGCCAAGGGCAGGTCTCTGCTCTGCCAGCAGATCAGGCTCCACTCCGGCTTTGCCTAGGAACCCTGTGGATAAAATATTAAGCACCGGGGCTGGAGCAGCACAGGTACAGCAGGCACAATCAGATGAGTAGTTAAAGGTCTGGCATCCTTTGGGGACACGTGTGATTGATCAGCCCTTGCAAAAATAAATAACTCGGCCCTTTAGATCTATGTAGCAATTTTAAATTTTTAATAAATCTGTATGTATGGTGAAGGATAAGTCGTCACCCTGCACTCTGTGCCTGTGATTCTCTGCCTGAATTTATCACGCTCTCCCTTTCGGAGGAGTTCAGATCCCGCTGATAGGCAGCTTAAAATTCCCATCCCATCTTTATCTCGCCGAGGTGCGACAGGGAGCCGGGCTGGATATCGACCTTGCTGGGGATGTTCCGACTCTGAACAGGGAGAGGGGAGAGCCCAGAACACGGTGTCTCTGGGTCTGCTGGCCGATGGTGGCCCCAGGTTTGCAGAGGGAGGAGGAGAAAGACCTGAAATACAGCGGGGTTTATAAAATCCTCGTGCCTTTCCCATGGCTTGGCACAGGGCTCCTGACTTGGTCTAGAGACAGGAGGGGCTCAGGGAGGTGTTGTGATGTGGCAGGACTCCACATTGCCAAAGCTTTGCAAAAAACTTTTAGCATTTTTGTGCCGGTTTTGAGCAAGAAGGGGTTCATAGAGATCACACTGTACTTTTGGGCAGCTTTTTGCTCTGCTGCAGCACCTGGAAGCTGCTGCCCGACTCGTCTCACCCCTGTGTGGCGGAAATCATGGCATGAGTGGCATCCCATGCTCCGTCCGCTCCTCTTTGCATCCTTCTGCTCGTGACTGTATGTAAAAGCTGCTTTCATCTCCTGCCTCCTTTAGCATTCTCCCCCCCATTCTTTTTTTTTCTTTTCCATAAAAAGCAAAATTTTTGGAAATGAAGCGAGAGAGAGGAAAAGAAAGCCCAGATGCAAGTTTTTTGTTCATGAAAGGAAAAGCATGGAATACAACAAATTAAATAGCCACCTGGAGAGAAAGAAGGGACTGGAGTGAAAAATGGGGAGGGAGGGATAAAACCCAGATGAAAAAGGCCGACTGGTGCTGGAAGATGCCAGACAGGTCTGGGAATAGAGGCATAGCATGGTGGTAAAATAATTGTGCCCCTTCAGCTGAAGTCCACCACTTGCTTTCTGCCTCGCTAACCCAAGCCTGCCATCCTCTGTTAGCTCCTGCAGTATTTTGTCTGCCAGCTCCGGCTCTGTTTCACCGACGATGGAGAGGACTGGATTAATTAGGAGAGATCTCTTTTACACAGCCAGCCTGGCTCTGCAGGGGGAAGGCTGGGAACTATTTAAAGGGATGAAGATGTACTGCAGCAGCTGCCATCTCTCTGACTGGTAATGTGCTCACTCACCTAGCTGAAAATTCATCTCCTTCTGCCCTCTGCCAGTAATTCCCAGCAAATAAAAGCAAACTGAGCTCTGAGGCCAGGGCATGGTGTGTGACTGGGCTGGGGAGTTGGGTGAGAGCTGGTGTATGTGAGGAAACAGGAGCAGGATTACATCTGGGTGGAGCACAGGACTTTGCACAAGTCCCGTGTGTTCCTCTGGTTTATTATAGCACTGCCGATGGAAATGGGGCTGCGGGTTTCCCCGCGTCCACACGGACTCAGCTGCCTGGGGGGTGGTGGGAGCATCACTCCCCCGTTTCTCAGCTCATTAGGGCCCCGCTTTGCCTTCAAGTGACACAGGTAATGAATCCTCTGCAGGGTGCCTGCTGGCTGCAATAAACTGGAATGAACTGAGGAAGAGAATTAACCTGGCAGGATTAGCAGCGGGATGCTGGGGATGTCTCCTCCCGGGAATCTTAACACCTCTCCTGCTCTTCATAAAGCACCCAGCAGCTTAAAACCCCCGGGGAGGGAGCAGGCAGGGAGGCAGCATCCCGGGTCGAACGCTGCAGGGTGCTCTCCTGCCTGTTCCACCCCCGAAGGCAGGGAGAGGAGCGATCCCGGCTGCATCCCGGCCGGGCTGGCAGCCCTCCCGCTGCCACCAGCCTCCCTCCTCCGGAGCTGGGGAGGAGCAGGTGGGATGTCAGACGCTGTGTGTGCGTTTGGGAAGCATTTCAGGCAGGGCACAGGACTGTTTTTGGCTCGGGCTCCTGAAGCCCAGTTTATCACAGCACGTGTACGCAGAGTCAGAGAGCTCCGTGCCTGAGAACCCTGCAATTACGGTGCATTTGGTTGGATCTTTGGGCTTTTTATTTTCAGTAAATGCCTTTGTAATGCAGCCCCCCTGCAGGGCACGCTCCATGGGGCAGGCGATGTGTTCCATGCCCTAAAAGCGGCTCGGATGCTCTTCTGCCTGCACGGGAGAGGTTCAGGGGCTGCAGCTGGAGCTCCCATCCCCACATCAGGACCCTCACCACTGATGCCCGGGCTGCCGGTGGGTCTGGGAATGGGAGCACCATTGGTGATTTACACATATTGCACAGTGCTTTTGGGGAGCACATATGGGAAGGAGCTTCCTTGCTGTGGTACCTCTCCCTTGCTATGATACTTCTCCATGTTGTCCCCGGGCAAAGCTCACCCTGGCAGCTGGGTGAGCCACTGCAGACCCTTGGTTGCACCAGTGGGCAATGGCTAATTGAGTGGCACCCCTGGCTCCCTGGGTGGAGGGTGTGGGAAGGGTGACGAGGGATGCCACAGCTGTCTGCCAGCCCCAGCCGAGCCCTGCTTTGTGCCAGGCTGCTTCCCAGCCGGGAGCCCACGCTCCCTCCGTGTGCATGGCACACGCATACTAATGCACTCTTCCTGCGGTAGAGGAGCCTTTCCCTGACAGATCCTTTAAGAACAGACGTGGGTTTTGAGAAACCCTTGATGGCACTGCTTGTAATTATAATGTAATCGGTGTAATTGAGAGCCCAGGGGTTGATTTGCATGTTCTTAACGTCACGTTGAGGCTTGTGGGGTTATCCCCCACCTTCCCCTGCCTGTCTTTGTGTGTGCTTTAGTGATGCTGGGGTTGGGTCCTTCCTCCTGCCCATCAGTGGGGAGCAGGAGGAGATGAGGGGGTCGAGGTTTGTGGGCACAAAGCAAACGGCTCCTTGTGCCACCACAACCTGGGTTTGAGGGCCACCAGAGCCATCCATAATTGATAACACCCAGGCTGTAATGAGCTCCCAGTCCAGGGTAGGAAATCATTTGCAAGCTGATCTGGATTTCCATGGAACGGGCTCGTCCTCTAGAGGGTTTTCAGGCTAATACTCATTCAGAGAGTGAGAGGGTGAGGCAGGAGGTAATGTTTATACCTCTGGGTTGATGGTGGAGATGAGTTATAGCAAGCAGAGAGAGTGGAGACCACGTGCTAGGGTATCTTGTCCCCAGAATGCTGAGGCAGGGGCTGAGCTCCCATGCCTTGGCATGGGGCTGCTGGTGGCTTGCAGAAACGAAGCTCAAGCGTGAAGCTGGAAGGTTTTATAGCCCAAAGGGTTTTGAAGGGGACAATTTATGGTGAAAGGAGAGGGCTTTCTACCTCTCCAGGTGCTGGTGTTCAAATTTTCCTAGGGAAAAACCTGAGTGAGGTGCACGGGTAGTGGTGTGATACAGAAACGTGAGGGTACAGCCCAAATTGCACACAAGGCTGGGCAGGGTGGATGTGCCTGGGCTCCTTTAGCCTTAAAACCTGGTGACTGCCCATGGGGTTATGGTCTGTGGTGAGAAAGCAGCCAAGGAGAGTTTTATTCCCATGTGGGATTTCAGGGCTCTGAGGGAAGGCATCTGCTTTTCTCTTCCAGCCTGGTTTGTGGAAGAAGAAGAAAAACAATCAAAGGAAACCAGCGAGGGCCACACTCTTAAATCCGCTGGGGCTTCGGGAGGATATTGTTTGTGTTTCTTGAATAATGGCTTTTGATATGTAATAATATATTGTGCAGTTTTTGATGGCCAATATTACATTTATTTTAAATGATATAATCAGCCCTCGGCGTCTCAGTTGATTTAGTCAATTAAGTTTTTAACCTTGTGTCTTGAATCTCATCTGTGAGTAATTTAAATGTGGTGATTTTAATGGAAGTACATCTACCTGTTCATTTATTCAGACATATCATTGCCCTTTGCATCTCTGGTGGTGGGGACTGGAGATGTTTTGTTCTTTCCTGTGTGGAAATGTTTACCAGGGGTGAGGAGACAACACATTGATTGACATTGGGGTGTTGTTGGTTTGGGTTTGGGGGTTTTTTTATTCATAGTAAGCCAAATATGACAGATGCAGAGATTTCTGGAGATGGCTTTCAGGAAGGACAGTGGGCTTGCCTTTAGTTCTGGTTGAACCCCAAGAGGAGGTGGCAGTAATTAACCATCCAAAGACACATCCTCAGATCCTCTTGAGGATGCTGCAGGGCTGAGATTGAACCCAAACCCCCTTGTGCTGTCACCTGGTTTAGGGAACTCATAGCATCCCCAGGGAATTGGTACTGGGGGTCCCATTCCTGGCAGGAGTGGGGTACAGGGTGGTCCCTGGAGAGCCGCTGGGCTGCTGCAGCCCTTCTTGCAGTGCTCCTCGTGTCAAATTCAAACTCAGAAAATGAAGCCGATGTTTTCCAGCGTTGCTAAGAGAAATGAAGATAAATGACCTGGCTGGCTTTGCGTGCTCCTGGGCACGCTCACTCCTCCCCATGGCATTTTTTGACCAAGCAGCGAGTTCTCCACAGCTCTGACATCCTCTGCCGTGGGGTGGGATGTGGGGGACCTGGTCCCCTGGGAGAGGTGGCTGCTCTGAGGGGGATGTCTGCTGCAAAGTTATTTGAAACCAAGCTTAGAGACGTTTGTATTGGCTTTTTGTTCTCACCTCATAGGCTGACATGCCTAAAATACATTTTCTTTTAGTTTTTTGAAGTAAAAATACTCTGAAGGGGCGTGATACGTGGTTTTCTCACAGAAGGCAACCTGCCTCCCCCCTGAAAATACTTGTTTTAAAATTTTCAGTGGAAAACGCGAGCAGTTTTTGATAAAAGCATTTCTATTCATGAGCAGTAGCTCATCGAGAGTTGCAAGAAATAAATAGGTTTTGGCAGCATGAAAGTCTCTGTCGAACAAGGGGATGGGGAAGGTTTGAAACTTGATTTGCTATAGTTTGCCTGTGGCAATTCAGCAGAAGTTCCCCAACACAAGCGTCAGGGGATGTTTTCCCATCCAAACCAAGCCCAGATCTCCTGATGCTGGTGAGAGCTACAACACTGTTATGTTAATGATGCTCTTCATGGCTGTTGCTCCACTCCTTGGAGGTTTATCTGTCTTGCCCTGGGAGGTGTTGGCCACCCGTGGGGTGTGTTGGAGAGCTGTCTTTGAGCTTGCTCCAGGTTATTAGCAGGTGAAGGGCGCTGTGCTGTGTCTCGTTGGGAAGTCAATTTCTCCCCAAGCTTCATTAAAAGTCACCATATTAGCACAGGTTCTTCACAAACACCACACATATTATAAACTAGAGAAACATGTTTGTCTGAAGCCAGTTTTGTTTATTTTATAACAGTCATTGGGGTTGGAAAAGCCCTTCAAGCTCATTCAGCCCAACCCCCACCTCCATCCCCACTCACCCACATCACCCATCACCACGTCCAGACACCTCATGAACACCTCCAGGGATGAGGACTCCACCACCTCCGTGGGCAGCCCATTCCCATCCCCAATCACCCTCACAGGGGGAATTGGTCCCGTTTGGTTGCCTCTCAGCCTGCTCAGGGATGTTTGCTGGTGTTTGCCTTGCATTTTTCTTAATTTCACGGAGCTGAGGAGATCGATGGGAAGGTAGGCCTGGGATTTAAGGCTGCCTATAGTGTGACTGTGTGACTGATGACCCCGAGCTGCTGCTGCTCTCAGGGGTGGGAGTTTGCAGGGCTGCTGGCTGCAAGCTGAGGGCTCGATGCTGCAGGACAGCTGATACCCAGAGAGGGATGCTGCATCCTCCCTGTGTGTGCTCTTACCTGGGGACTGAGGGATACCCCGTGATGCTGTGACCACCCCGGGCAAGGAGCAGTAAGTGTTTTGAAGCCTCTTGATGGCTGAACCCTGCCCTGGGAGTCCTGCCTGGAGCGAGGAGAGCCAGCAGGACCGTGGCCTCCAGTGTCAGCAGAGCGGTGCTGGAGTCCCAGTGCCGTGGTGCTGGCTGTATCGGAGATGCTCGTTGCCATAGAAACACGCTGTGACAATGTGCTTATCTGGGGGAAGGTGGCATTTGTGTGTTGGCAGGAGCCTGGTGTGGACACACCGTGTGTGAGCAGGTATTGCTGCACTTCTCTGCCCTGGGGCAGGTGGTTTTGGTTGCCAGGTGTGGTGTGTGCTGGAGGGAAGGGTTGGCTTGGGCAACTGCACAGCACCAGCCAGACCCTGGAGATGATGAGGGTGATGAGGAGAAGGTCACTTTTGGTAGTGCTCTGCCGTTTGCCTAGGTGCAAGCAGCAATGAGGTGGTTTGTTCCCACTCTGCCTGCACTTAAGGCTGCTCCATGATGTTGGAATGGTCCCCAGGGACACCCCTCTTCATCCCTCAAGCAGCGTGGCAGCCTCTACTGCCCACCGTCCCTTTTAATGGCTCACTTCCACCAGGCAAATGAGGCAGCGTGACCGATCCCTCCCCTCGATCTGCCAGTGAATTAGCACTCCATTAACTTAATGAGGGCTCTCCCGGCTGCCCTGGACACGGCCGTAGCTGCACAGCGCAGGGGGAAGGGGGAGCCAAGCTTGGCTGGACCAAGGGGCTGCGGCAGAGTCCGTGCAGCCAGGCAGGGAGGGCTTCACCTTGGGGTTTTGGGGTTGCTGAGGCTTTGCTCTGCCTCTCGGGGCCGTGGCAGGGATGAGCACAAAGGGGAGGGATGCTGGGAATGGCTGGCACTGCTGAAAGCACTGGGTGTTCAAGCCTTATGGAGACCAGCTGAGGGAACTGGGGTTATTGAGCCTGGAGAAGAGGAGACTGAGAGGAGACCTCATTGCCCTCTACAACTCCCTAAAAGGAGGTTGCAGTGAGGCTGGTGTTGGTCTCTTCTCCCCAATTGCTGATGGCAGGATGAGAGGAAATGGCCTCAAGTTCCATCAGGGGAAGTTTAGGTTGGATATCAGGAAGAAGTTCTTTACTGGGAGGGTGGTTGGGCACTGGAATGGGCTGCCCAGGGAGGTGGTGGAGTCCCCGTCCCTGGGGGTGTTCAAAGAATGGGTTGATGAGGCACTTGGGGCCATGGTCTGATGGTCTAATGGTCAGGAATATGATGGGATAAAGGTTGGACTTGATGGCCCTGGAGGTCCCTTCCAACCATAATGATTCTATGATTCTATGATTCTAGGTTGTGATGTTGTGCAGGCTGCATTGCTGCGAGGGTTGTGATGCTCCAGCATCCTTCACAGCCCAGTGTCGTGGCACCAGAGCCAAGGGACACCCAGCATGGCCTCATTAGGGACCAAGCAGGGCAGTGTTCCTTGGAGGAGGTCCCCCCCTTGTCGTGTGGCCAGGCAGCACAGCAGCCCTGCCTCCAGCAGTGCCAGCTCCCTGCCAAGGCTTTCTTTGTTGACAGAGTTAAATTTGCAATTTCATGGTTTGGTTACAATGAGTTTAGTTTATAAAATTCATGAGCTGTTAGGAGGTGTTGAGAGCAGGGATGCCGAGGGAGAAAAACACCTCTGGGAGGCAGTGGGGCTGTGGCTGGTGGGGGGACTGCATGGTTTGGGGACAGTGGATGGGGTGGGGAACAGCTTGGGGATGGGGTGAGCACCTGAGAGACCTGTGCACGGGGGCAGAGGGATGGGTCCCCACTGGAGGAGAGGTGCTCACTGCTGACAGTGGCCGTGTCCTGCCCTGCAGGTCTGCAGAGCCCTGTGCTCCTCTTGGGTGGCCTTCAGAGAGCCATCAGATAAACACAAATCCAACCCAGGAGCTGCAGTGATGGGGGCTTGGAAACAGGAGGGCTCAGCTGGAAACAGGAGGGCTCAGCTGGCTGGAGGACCCTGCTGCTGGCTCAGAATGGGAGCTGATGGTTCTTTGGGGTTTTGGTTGGGAATCTACAAGATGAGCTCCATTACCTGGTGCTCAGGTGGGCTGGGACAGACAGAAGCACCTCCCCCGAGCTATCACCATGTGGGCTGTGTCCTTGAGCCCATCGCCTTGTGAAATGACCTGGGTTTATCCACTCCCAATTGATTTATTCATGGGATTTTGTTGCAGCCTCTCCTGTGGGTTTGGAATCCCCCCATTCCATCCTCCTCTTGTGTCCTCCACCACGGGAGGTGGCAACACAAAGGCAATGCTCCTCCAGCATCCCACACTGCCACGGGGACCGCGAGGCGCAGTGTCAGGAATGATCTAAACAAATATTAGCCAATTAATATTACATGCTGAGGAGCTCAGAGGGAGGAGGAAGGGGATGCAAAGCCATGGGGTACCTGTCCTGCATGGCAATAGCTGCGAGACTCGTGTGGCACACGTGCAGATGCAGGCACTTGCCCCATCAGCTGGGGCTGATGCTTCTACAACATCAGGAGGGAGCTGTTGTGTTTCCACCTTCCCCATTGCTCAGAAAACACCATCAGACTCCACTGGAAATGCTAAGCTGTTCGTTTTCAGTGTTCCTCAAAAAAAACTCATTATTAGTCACTGTGTTTCCTGTCACACTGTGTGTTTGTTCACAGATCCAAGTCACAAATCGACACCAAAACCTCCCATTTCCTCCAGTGTTTATAAGGATGTGGACTCCCTGAGGTGTGCATTCTCAAAGGCTCAGCAGCATCTGTGCCTCTTTTATGGATGTGGTAAACAAAGCCCAGAAGTTCTTGGTGGAAAGTGAGCTGTAGAGCAAGGCAGACAGCTGGATCTCACCAGGGTTTCTGAGATGTCCCAGACCTGTGAAGGGGAGGTGGTCCAGGCAGATGGCCAGGGCACTCAACTTGTTGTGGTTACCTCTCCAGCAGCATTGTCCATGGAGAAATCCTGTAGTTGCTCTCTGTGTGGACATTTATGATTGCCTTTGGGCAGTAATTGGTACCCCTGAGCTCAGTGAACCTCTCCATTTGCAGTCATTCACCATGGGAATGTCTCCTTGTGAAGCCACTGGACTATCTGGAGATCCTCGTGGCTTAATCATAGGATTTCTCTTTCTCAGGGAGCCTGTGTACATGGCACACACTGATACACAAGGTGCAGAAACCCAGTGGAGTTCATGGTCCTTTGACTTGTGCATTGGGTCAACACGGCTGGAGCCTGTCTGGAAGGAGGTGTCTTTCTCCTACCTTGCTATTGGGACACGCGTTTTCCATCCAAAGTGTTTAATCACCCAATTTGTGTTAAGGAGCATCAGATTTTGGCTTCCAGCTGTGCCAGCACAGAGGATGCTACCTTGTTAATGAATCCCGGACTTGAAACATCTTCTGTGCCTATGGAGGGACATGAAAGCCCAGGGAGGGGAGAGGACTTCAAGGTGCCTCAGGAAACTGGGGGCAAGGGCAGGACCAAGTGAAGAGACGAGACCACCTGCAGCTCACGCGGCATTGTGCTCAATCCAGTATCCAAATTTTAGTCTTTTAAGAGGATTATCAGGTGTCTGTTTGAATTACTCTGACACGAACAGTCAGTCAGAAAATGTACATTCATTTGAAAGGTCAAGTACATCTGATTTCTGCATTTGCTATGCCGGGGCTTATCCTTTCAACTCTCCCTTCCTTAATGAGATTCTTGTTTCAAAGTGTCGTGCTGCACGTGGGATTTGACCAAGTCAAGTGCAATGGAGATAGTCTGGGGGGTTTTCTTGGTTAACATGTTTACCCTTTCATCTGCCTGGCTTTTGAAAGCCCCACGCTGGACAATAAGGCGATGGATGGATGGATGGAGGGAGTGCATTTGCCAGCAAAATGAGGTTTGGGGTTTTTTTTCCCAGAAGGAGAGATGGGGATGTGCTAGCAGGGTTCTGCACCACCATGAATTCCACTTTGTTCATGGGAAGGCACAAAGGAGAGGGGACTCGGGAGCTTTGAGAAGACCCCAGGTCCCCAGGGGTGGCTGGAGCAGGCAGTGAGGAGTTAGCAGCTCCTGCTGAAACCACAGTGGAGATAAAGCTGAGCTTGGCCCGGCGTGGCAGAATTGTGTTTCTTGATTAAATTAATGTGTATTGATATTTCTCCCGTTGTTTTGACTTCACAGGCTGTTTAAATTCAGGCTTGTCACAACAAAATGCAAAGGAGGTTGTTCAGAAATCGATTTATTTTTTTTTCCCTTTAATCCCGTCTCTGAAGAAGAGTATTTTAAAATTTTATTTTTTTTTTTCCTGCTCCTTCCAGGTTGACAGCCAGAGAAGGCTGCAAACATTAAAACTGTTGCACAAATAATTATGTTAAAATGCTGAGCATACATTATAGAGGAAGGCGCCCCTTGATTGTAAAGTACAAATCAATTTTCTGCGTCACAAAATCACCGAGATCGGAGTTTGCTTTGGTGATTTATTCCCTCGGATGACGATTCTGTGACTCCCAGCCTACTTTTCCCCTCGGGAGGTTTTGTGATGGGTGAAGCTTTCGTTCTCCTCTTTGGTGTCAGTGCTGTCCCCTCCCGTTCTTAAAAATAGAAGCTTTTATGCAAGCTGCGTCCCCAAAACGCTCCGCCAAGCTAAATAATGTAGTCACAAAACCAAATATTGAATAATGACTGAGGAAAGGATTAAGGGAGACAGCCAAGGAACAAAAGAGAGATTCTCAAGTGTTTTGAACGCAAAATTGAGAAGAAGATGCAGAGGAGGCTTTTTCTCTCTGCAGCCAGAGGGGACACAGATTAGAGGTATCCCCCAGGCACCATGCCCCCACCCAGCTGGCTCAGGCTGCAAGATGCTTAAATATCTCCTTAAATCCAGCCTTTTCCACAGGCCTGGCTGGTCTGAGGGATTTCTGCTGGAAATAAACATTTTTTAAAAGGAAGTCTGGGGAAAAGATGTGATTTTCCTGGTGGCAAGTTCCCATGGAGGTCTTTCTGTTCACTTCTGGGCTCACTTTTTGGAAAGCAAACATTGTTTTTCTCTTTTTCCTTTGGAAGGCTGCAACCCAGACAGCACCATCAGCCCCTACTCTTTAATTAGGTCTGGTTTTGTGTGAAGATTTATATAAAAATGGCAAAGGTGGGGGGGAAATCACAGGCATGTGATTTCTCGTGGGGTTTTTCTGGTTCACCTTGAACTTGTTGAGGTGTGGTGACCATGTGGTGGGTAGCTGTTGGGTTTTCATGTGCTGAGAGAGAATGAAGGGAGAAGATTCTGAAGCTGCACAAAAACTCATGTAAATGCCTTTTGTATAGCTCAAAGAAAATCTAAGACTCCTCTAAGTCTAAGAGTCGGGAGTTCTGTTGGGAAGCCATAAATTCCATAGATGTCTTTTTGCAATGAATTCCAGATTTTGGCCAGGGAAGGCGTATCCATGTTCAGGGGTTATTGAACGTTCTGCTGGTTTCCTTTTTTTCTGGTCAGGTTGAAATGTAGGTCAGGATAGATGGCAAAGTGATGATTTACAGGGCAGGTAATACTGGAAAGCACATTATTCTAGGAGGAGGCATGAGATGGGATATATTTACTGCCTGTCCAGGAAAATTATCCACACTCAGATGTGTGGCAGGTGCTTGTGTAGAGGATGCATGTGTCCAAACCAGCTGATGAAGTGGGTGCAAACAATAACAGTTTATAAAAGCAAACCCCCCATGGCTATTGCTGCATCCCTCTGAACTCTCTTGAACTCCCTCTTTGGAGAAACTGATGCCAGAGGTGATGTGAAGCGATGCAAAGTGGAGGAGCTGGTTCTGAGAGAGCGAGCACACAGACAAGTTTCATTCCTGCTGTAGAGGTGAGCGGAGCACGGCTTTTGGTGGAGAAGGAGGAGGATGTGTAGTTGCAGGAACACCAGTGCTCATAGCCCTGTGTGTTGCAGATATTGGAGTTGCAAAGCCAACTCCTGGTCTCGCCTCTATTACTCAGCAGGGTTGTGATGTCCCACCCCACCGGGGACACCTTGTTTGAGATCAGGCAGATTACCCTGGGGCTGGCTGCTGTTGTTTCTCAGACTCATCAGGCTGTGATTTACTATTATTTATCCCTCTTCACTTTATATTTCTCACTGATGAATAAAAAACCCTGCAAAATAATGAAGGGGAGGTGGCAAAGGCGAAGCTGGTGCCGTACAAGGGGACTGGGGCTCACAGGCAGAGTGGGAATTGAAATGCAGTTTTCCAGACTCGACCTCCACCCCACAAGTCATTCGTGACCCTTCACGTCAAGACTGCTTTAGGCCATACCTATTATGGATGGATCACCTCTGTTTCCAGAAGGCTTTTTTCCAACCCCCCAAGGCAGGTTGCAGGATGATTGCTTTTTATCTCTGTGTGTGTATGCCCACGTAGAGCTCAGGATCTCATCTGGCTTCTGTTATCTAGCAGGTATTGTAGGTGGATGTGTAAATTAGTGTATTTCTGTTTACATAGAAATGAATGTATAGTATAAAAACAATTTACTCGTAAAAGACTCATCCTGCCTCCAGAATATGTTTGAATCTCAACACAAGACAAAGTAATTTAATCCCCCCAAACCCATACGTTGTTTGCCTCTCATTTTTTCCAGCAAATTTTACCTTCTTCAAAAAATAAATCAATTTCAAGCAGCTATTGGCAGCTATTTAAGCTGGAGAACTGAACAGCTTAATTAGGGAAAGTATATTAAAGGATCTGAGAGATGCTAACCCGTTCAGTGCCTCCTCTTGGCTACACACACCTGCATGGTCCTTCACCCCACGGCAGGGTCGGGGGCTCCCTAGATCACCTCCAATTTGCTTGTGTTTGCTGTGGCTTTTATCTGATGCTGCACAGCGAGGGTGACTGTGGGGCTGGCAGGACTGATCTGCCCTGTACAGCCTGGCAATGCCTTTCTTGGCCTGGCCGCTCTGGGGACTTGAAACTTTATTCTCTTCCAAATTTATTTATTTTTATATCAAATCTATAATACATTTGTTATTACTGGGGGGCTCTTCCTGGCTGCCACACAGTGGGTGTGAGCATCCCGGTCCTGACTCTGGCTGCCTGGAGCATGGGATGTAATCGTGGTCTCATAGTTTGCACCACAGCTAAATAGAATAGAATAGAAATGATAGGGAGCAGCATTTCCCAAACACCCCTTCCCATTCATATGTGGTGGTTGTGTTTTAAGGAGGGGGGGGTGTCTGGAAGGACACCCGATAAAAGTGCAGACCGCATGAGTCAGGCTGAATCTGCTGTTGTGTCTCGTCCTTCCTCATTAGCAAATACCACGGATGAGTGTGTGGGGAGGTGGGTTTCCCCTCATTCCTAAGTGACAGCTTGTTTCAGTGCTATATTCATTAGTAATGGTGCTCAGATGAGCTCTCTGGGTCTCGCTCAGTCAATGCTGAGCGTTCCTGCCCAGCATCGCGTCTCTCCTGGAGGTCCCGGCTGGTGGGGCGGCTGCCAGAGCCTCAGTCCCAGCCTAAGAAAACCTTAGAGGTTAGAAAGTGGATTTTTAAAAGGTGTTTCAGGCTGCTCCTCTTTGGCAGGGTGAGCATTGTAGTTCTTAACCAATTCTCAAAGCTGCTCTTTGCGGTAGGGCTTGGCAGAGCTGACCTCTCTCCAGAGCTCTTCCCTTGGGTGGATGTGTGGGTCTGGGGTACCTAGAGATGAGATGGCTTCAGCAAATCAGATCTTTCTCTTGCAAAGGCTGAGAATTCAGAGCTGAACTCCCCAAGGCTTTCAGTGTGTGGGATGGTGATGGGTTACAACAGAAAAACAATGTTCAGTTAATTTAAGCTTCAACTTGAGGTGCTCAGATAAAATAGAGTTGATACCAGGATAGTCTTGCTTGAAAAGAAGAGCATTGTCAGCGCAGACCAAAGCGTTCTCCATCTGTTTCTGTAGCTGTTAAGAGCCAATATTAGATATCTCCACTGCAGTCTGGGAATCATTAAGTGAGTGCTCGTGGCAAAAGCTTCACGTGGGAAGTTTCTTCCCTGCTTTGCCTAGCTGAAGGTTAGCTCCTGCCCAAACCAGCCAGGCTTTGCAAAACCAAGTGTTCCCAGCAATGTCTAGGACTTGTTTTGTGTCCTCCACTTATCCCTGGAAGGACAGGGCCAAAGGGGAAGGTGAAACATCTCCTTGTCATCAACTTGAAAATCTCCTAATGACCCAAGAAGTGGCTTCCTTGCTCTTGAAGCTGTAACAAGTGATAGACCTTGAGGTTTGTGTTCTCCCACCACGTGGTTTTTCTGCTCCACGGCAACGGAGATGATGAAGTTTTAGTGCTGAGCAAAACAAGGGAACTTGGAAAATGAGAAGAGGTCTTGTGACAGGCTAACACCTCAGATTGCTTCGAACTTGACGTTAAAGTACATATCATTTTATTTTTTCATTGCAGATGGCTTATTCTGCAGTAGTGTGTGCATATCCCCGCACCACGTGTGTGTGTGCACGTGTGTGTGTTACATGCACAGTTATTCTTGCCTCAGCACAACGATTTCCTAACGATCACTTCCCCATCCAAGACAGATTGCTTTTCATGGTTCAGTGGCCGCAGCTCAGGCATCCATTTTAATCAATAAAACAGTCAAAAGAGAGAATAGATTTACTTGTTTCTGGTTTTTTACATTTAATTGAAAATTTTCGAGTGATTACAAACATAGATATTGTATAGATTGGGGAGTTCAGAAGACAATAAGTGCCAAAAGAAAAATCTCCCCGCAGCCTCGCCGCCTCTCCCATCACCATGTGCAATGGATGTCTGTGGTTTGTACCTGGCCGTGTCCTGTCTTCCCCTTTCCCATGCCTTGTAAAAACGGGATGGATTTAATGGGGTTTCGCCCAGATGTTGCAGGAAGTGAGGAACAGCACAAAATCCTCTTACCTGTGACAGGGGACACTGTCCCTTCACACAACCTATATAACATATAAGCACCAAGCAAGACCCAGGGATGCTCTCATCCTGTGAGCTCTCTGCTCGTAAAACACGTGTGAGAACGGGCTGTAAAAACCCTCCAGATCCAGCAAAATGGTTTTAATTTTAATGAGAGCTGATTTAATGAGAGCAGGTTCGGGGAAAAGGAGCTTTCAGTCATCGGTGGGGAAAAATATATAGAATATAGAATATATAGAATATATACTTTTTTTTCCATTGTGTTTTCAGCAATCCTTCCAGCCTGTGTCTCTGATATATCAAAATCCCTTCTTCAGAGGGGAGCCATAGGAACAAATAGCTGCAATACAGGGATACCACATATATAATAGATTTATTGAACTTTGAATAAATATGTGCATGGAGCAATGTCTTACCTGGTTTGTTGTGTGGTCTCAGGGAATGGGTCCTTTGGACCCCCACGGTTTCCTAGTTTGCAGCTCAAAGTGATGCCTGAGAAACTCCCTTTTGCCTGGGGGGTGTTTGGGAAAAATGCTGTCTTGTGTCTCTAGTTATAAATTTAATAAACTTGGAAGCAGCACAGCAGCTGAACATATAAAAGTCATAGGCTGTTAACTCAAATGAATGCGGGAAAACTTTAAAAATAGTTATTGAGACCTCTGTGCTCTCTGCAAAATTAGATCTGATTTCTCTTGAAGTTGTTTTTAATAGCTGGAATTACCAAAGATTGGTGTTTTCCAGGTAACAGGGTTGTGAGCAAGCTGCCTGTTTGGTGCCCATGGTGATATCATTTACACTGGTATTCACTCAGTAACCTCTGAAGTCCACAGGTCTCCTCACAAATTAAAGCTGAACCTTGTGTGCTGGGTGTGTGCTCCATCTCCCAGGCAGAGAATTTCCTCGATACTTTTATTGTCATCTCTGATTTACTCAGCTTCGTTGCCTTCTGGAAGCGTATTTGTTCCAGCGTGGGCCAAGATGTGGCTCTGGAGGAGTGGCTGTCATCTTCCATCTAGTCAAGGGCATCCATGCCCCGGTGTTGCTGTCAGCTTGCAGTGAGTGTGGCTTCGTCCCCGTTGCTCCCAAACCAGGGTGCAGGTCTTAAGAGGGAGATATCAACTTGACCCCCCCCACACGCTGGTGATAGGAAGGTCCTTCAGAGAAGAAGAAGGTGTCTCGGGGTAGTTTTGTTCATATAATACAGCATTTTTGTCTTGCTTATCCCTGACTTTATGGTGTGAGGTGGAGACAAACAGTGTGGCAGGGGGTGATGTGCAAACAGCTTGCAGTAACAACAATTTTGCTGCCACAGAGACAATTCACATATTCATGGCAATTTCTCTCTTGGCAGCATTTTGACTCTTCATCCCCATAGCATTCTTACAGTTTCTGAGGGAATTTTCCCCTCTGTGTACCCCTCCGCAGAAGGGAATCAACATTTTGAGGAAGAACGGACCCTTTTTGTAATTTTCGCACAGAAAAATCAAATTCTCCTTGAGGAAAAAGCTTCGAATGGAAAACTCTGACCAACCCAAATTAGGGGGGACTTAATTTACTATGGTAAAACACTTGGAGAGCTGCAGATGAAAACTGCAATTTAAGTGCCCAATATTATAATTAAATACTGATGTGTTTTATTAATGGGATTGAATTGGGTAGCTTTGTAATAATGAGCTTTTTTGAAGATCTGCATAACAGAGTTTTCTGATGGTGAGGACCCCAGCCCTTCTTGGAGGGGAAGAGGAAACCCAATCCTCCTGCTTGAGGCACCGTATGGATGATCTGAAATGTCACTGTGGTGGGACAAGTGACTCTTGAGCAAATGAAGTGCTTTGGGAAGCTTGGAGATGAAAGGGATTGTGTTGATAAACCAGCACTTGGCAGAGAGCTAGGGTTAGAGATCTGTGGATATGAACCCTTTCTAACATAGGGGGAGAAATCTTGTCCCATCCTGTAACACCTTTTCAAATGCACTTCTGATAATGGATGGGAAGAAAGCATCAAAACCTTGAGTGTTTTCATGGGTCAGGACATCTCTTCCCACCCCTGTCCTGTGTGTTCACCATCCTTCCATCCTCACCTGCATCCCTTCTGCTCTTCTCGTTCGTGGTCGCTGTCAGTAACGAGATGGGAAGACTGGGCAAGGAGACAGCTCCAGTGCCACCCTGTCCACCCCCACATTATCTTGACTTATTACATTGTAATAAATTGAACCATTCCCCTTCATTATTTCATATTTGAGGAGATTTATAGATTGTCCTGGTGGCTGAAGAGGCAGTGATTAAAGGAACAGTGTGCTAATGAATGAGCCTCAGCACAAAGCCTTTTTAATTAATGCACAGCCCAGGGGCTGTAAACGGCTTGCTGATAACAAGCCTGGCCCATTCAGGACATGAACTGACAACTTTGCACAAAATGAAGGCTTATGTGGAGACATGGGTATGGTATTGAAATGGCAATTAAGGCTAATAAAGAGATACGTCTGCCTATCCATCGCTGCAGTGCTGGCCCTCCTCTGGCATGCCCGGCCCTTTTTCTGCCTCGGAAGTAATGGCAGGTGGAGATTTCATTTGGCTCTTCCAACCTTTCTTCAGTGATTTAATTTATGGGCTGGCTGCTGCATCTGTTCCTTCACGTGGCTCTTTCAGCCGTGTTAGAGATGGATTTTCACTCCAGGCTTTTCTGAACTCGCCTGAAATTTCCCTGAGTCAGAAGATTTTGCCCAGCGTTTTCCAATGGTATTTTTTAAATTTTTATTTCTTTTAAAACCTTCCTAATGGAGCATCTTGCTGGGAGAGAAGGCGGTGAACTTGTCAGCAGTTGTTGTCTGTCCACCCATCCATCCATCCTTGACTGTGGTCTTGTCAGAGCACTCAGCTAAGCAGAGGGTGGGCTTGCATGGCTTTGTGACTTGGAAAAAAAACCCCAACAAAACAACTTTGAAAAAGTGCATTAAGGGACAAGTCAGTGCTTAAATAAACAGTTGTGATAAGCTGGAAGTACCCGTACAGCCAAGCACTGTCCTTGGCAAGTTGTGGGTGAGATGAACAGCACCGGTAGGGTCATTGCTGCTCCACTGAATTTGTAGGAACTGCCCTGATTTGTGCCAAATCCTGCGTGGTTGTGCTTTGGTGTGATTAAATGCTGTGCCCTGGGTCAACCTGGCAGAAAAACTGCCTTGTTGTGTTCAGTAGTGTGCAGATACCATGATCTGAACCAAATCAGATGGCCCTGAGGCTGCCTGGGGTCAGGCATCTCTGGACCATCTGGGAACACTCTGAGCATCCCTGGTGGTCTGGGAGAGATGAGGAACCCACAGGCCAGCACCGTCCCGTCTTACCAAGGTTCAGCTTCCCCTGATATTTTTCAGTGAGGGATGTGGGGAGAGGAGGTGGCGAACTTTTGAAACAAAATAAGAAAAAACCAAACCCCCAAAAATATAAATGATGCTGCCTGTGGCCTGCAGATTTAATGATATTTACCCACTTGATTGATGAAGATGATGAACGAGGCTTCGTGGCCTGTTGAGGGCGAAAAGTCTAAGTACCAGGATGGAGAGTGAATCAATCACTTCTCCAGCTCCCCTGCCAGATGGGTTCATCAGTTAACCGCGACTTTCAACAGGGTCGTATATTACCCCTGGCTGAGGGAGGCACATCAGCCATGGCTGCTGACTCTTCTCCGGAGAGATCGATGGTCCATGGCAAGTGGAAGCAACACAGCCTCTGTGAAACCACTAAAACTTCTCTCCAACTTTATTCTTGCATTAGATTTTGTTTGCTAATATTCACATTCCCACAGCACATCTACCATGGGTTGGACGTGACCGCTGGGCCATGCAGTGCTGTGTTCTTCAGGGCCAGGTAGGAGACATTAACTGGTGATGGGAAGGGCTGGTGGTTTGTTGGAGAACAGTCTTCTCTGAGAACTTGCAGTGACCCTGTTCTTTCTTGTGTGTGTTTTTTTAATGGCCTCTAGTTAGTCTTTGGGCACTTGCTCATCATTTCCTTGGTGAGGCTTGTAAGGCAGTTGTGAGGAATGGTTCTGTTCCTGGTTGGAGCAGAGGGATTTGGGGCACAGGGGCTGAGGGTGGGAGATCTCACCTGAGCTCAGGGTCTGTAATGTCAGACTCATACAACAGCCAGAGAGCTCATTCCTTTGGCATCATGAGACATGTCCTCTTCATGCCATCAAAATATTGCAGCTTCTTTGGACCAGGACTGTATCTTTATTATGTTGAGTAATATTCACCTTGCGCTCAGCAGAAGTCAGTGCATTATTTGAGGGCCTGTTGGTAAAGAGGGTTTCAAAAACAGTTGCACGGAACCATGTAGCAAGCTCAGGACTTGGGATGTTCATCAAAAGTTTTTGGGTTTTATATTTCCTGAGTTCCACCAACCTTGTAAGCAAAGCCAATGTGATTTATGGCTTTGTGTTCTGTTCCTGTGAAACTTGCAGGATTCTGATAGAAAATTCTCCTGGCTTTAACTGTCAAGTTTCACCTGAGTCCTGCTTTGGAGACCATTATTCTTCATGTTGTCATTTCTGAAGAGCCTTTTACAGCAGGAGCTCGGCATTATATAGCACTTAGTAACGAGCAGGTTACACTCCTGAGTAAAGAACATTCTGCTGCATTCAAACCTTTTATGGTGCTTATTGCAAGCATTGATGTCCAGGACAGATGTGCAGAGTGTTTTGCAACATATTTGTGTAGGGAAACACAATTCTGCTCAAGTAGTTTGGGCTTTGTGATTTAGAGCTTGGAAGCGCTGGAGGATTTTCACACCATCTGAGTTCAGTTATCTAAAAACATCTGGAGTTGTGTTTGGTGGGGTCTTTACTTTTGTTGACTTGGCCTATGGATCTCCCCAGCCTATAATCAGGACTCGCTGGAGTTCTGGCCTTAATATTATAGGCTTGATGTCTTGGTCAGACAGAGGTGCTGTCACATGCAAAGGTCCTTGCCAGGCATGAAAATGTGGTGGGAAGGAAAAGGAGGAGTATGTTGTGGTGATGCAGGAAAGTAGGAGCTGAGGTCCTTGCGACATGCGTGTCCAGAACCTGAATTTTAAGGAGGATGTTTGTGGGCCAGACTTGTTTGCCATCACAGCACATGCAGAACCAGTACGATAGATTTTCGGCTGTGGGTGGTGTGAAAATAGGAGGAGGGGTGGTTTTCACGCAGGGCTGCTGGACGTGGATGTCTCAGCACTGTTTTTTTTTCCTCTGGTTGCACTGCAGACTCCTTCTGTGACCTTGGGGATGTTTTAAAATCTTTCTTTTCCTTTTGTATCTGTGCAGTCTGCTTAGACTGTGCTTTCTAGGGCAGGGAAAGTCTCTTACAACGTGTACTTAGTGGAGGTTTGGCTCTCGTTTGAAGTTTCTGGGCACTGCTTTTGATATCAGTAAGAGTCATGATAGTGAGAGGCCAGAGATGAAGGAATGATTCCCAGGAAAAATAGAGCAGTGCTGCTCTCCTGTATTGGTAATTCAGGAGTGAGGAATATAGATGGGTTTTAACAAGGAATAATAAGAACTAGAGAGCTTCAGAGTGCAGTCCTAGTGCAGACTAATAACTGTTATACGATGAAACCAGCTCTCCCTATGCTCTTTTTCTTGGGAGGGGCGGCAGGAAGGGAAATGCAAATATTTCCTAGGAAGAACTGCATGAATTCATAGGGACAGTGCCTACAGCAGAGTTCAGCCTGAGTGAGGGTTGTGAGATGGGCCCCGAATCACAGGCAGGGGCAGAGGAACTGGGGAGAGCCCCACTTCCCCCAGGAAATCCATGCCAAGCTTAACTTGTCGTGTCAGTTAGAGTTTTTTCAGGTTGGAATTGCTGGCTAAACTCCACAACTCGTATTCAGCCCAATGCAGTCATTAGAGAGGGGCTTAAACTCATTATCTCCTTTTCATTAGCATTAACCATTAACTCTGGATAGCCATGTTATTGATATAAATGTCTTTGAAACCTTCCGAGCTCTTGGCTTCAATGGGTTTCATAGACTGGCTGGGGAAAGTGTTTCTTTTCATCAGTTCTGAATTTGTCACTATTGCAGTGGAATCAAAGGGGACTTCTTGTGTTGCAAGGCAGGGAGAATAGAAATACCAGATGTACTTTGTCTCTCTCATTCATTAATTCATATACATTTATCATAAGGCTTCCTATTTGTCTCCTTTATAAGACAAATAATCTCAGCCCTTCCAATCCCTTGTCATATGGAGACAAGAATGATTTAAGGACCTGGAGAAGTTCCATATGACAAGGGATACAGAGACTGGTATATTTAGTCTGGTCATCTCATTTCCTGAATAGAACAGGAGGTGGAGACAACGAGGGTGAGTAAGCCAGTGTCTCTGCAGATGTCCCACTGGCTAATGCAGGGATGAGTACATGGGTACACATCCATCCACCCAATCTTTTTCTGCTGCTAACACATTCCTGGGCTGTATTAAAGTTTGACTTGAGCGTGGAGTAAGATAATTTGGTAGGAGCTGTCTGTATGGTATCTTAATTCCCAAATCCATAAGTGGATGCTGAACGTGTTTGGGTCGTTTCCTCCTTAGTCATGATTTGAACTTGACTGAGTTATGGCTGTGGGGTTTGTTTAAGATTTGATCTACATCTCCTGTATCTGCAAGGTGTCTTCTAGAGGATTTGGAAGAGCTTTGTGCCTTATTCCTTTTCTCTTCTTCTGAAGGTTACGTCCCCATCTCCCCCAGAATACAACAGTCTTCTCGGGATGCTCTAGGAGGATCAGAGGAGGAGCCTGGGTAGCAGCAGCTCTGGTTTAGGGTACTAATCCTATCATAAATCCCAGTGCTTTGGTATCTAATTCCCAGCACATGACTGGTGGCTTATACACTCCTGCAAAGCAATAGGGTAAACACCGAGCTAATCCTCCTGGTACCTGGGGAGCAGCAAGGTGAGCAATTAGTTAATGTTTGTGCAATGGAGTGCCAAGGGGGGGACGATGACACTGTTGCTTCCCAGAGCATGGCGAGGGCCCTGGGACCAGGCTGGCAGCTGGGATGCTGGGAGGGGTGTCCAGCACAGAGGCAGGGCTCACCATGGGATGTGTCTGGCAGCACCCTTGCCTTGTTTACGAGCTCGCTGTGAGCTCAGATGGAACGAGCTGTTTGAGGCATCTCCCACACACACACAGCCAAGCCTGATTTGTCCTGTCAATCTGGTGCTCGCCTTCCCACACTTGTATTTAGCACCATTGATTTATTGAATTGTAGGAATATTAAGAACCTCAAACTATTAGTCCTGATTACAACTTCTTGGCAGCTTCATCACTCCCCGTGTCTGAGGGACACTGGCCCCTCTGCTGGCATTTGGCAGCTCTCGAGCATCACTTCGCTGCTCTGCTCCTCTCTGTCTTCTCCCCATCACCTCTTGCTTCTCTGAACGTGCCTCCCTTGCAGGTATTCTTTGGGGGGGAGATGATGTGCAGTGAAACGAAACAACTTCCACGAGCTGAGATGAACTCATCTGCAGCGGAGCCAGGGAAATGAGGTTGCTTGTGTCATTGCCCAGCTGCTCCTGACTCATTGGAGCTCCCCTCATTTCTCCTCTGCTGCTTCCTCCCCCTCCACTCCCTTTGGCCATCGCCAGCCCCTCTGCAGAGCACTGGCTCTTCTTTCCTGCTTTTGAAGTGCTCTTTGAAAATCCCAGTGTCTTTTGCCTTAGAGTGGCCTGCTTGATGTTTTCCCATCTCAACCTTGTTCTGGCTCATGGATGCTTTGAGAAAGATACGGGGTCATCCCAAGTAGCGATGGGAAAGGTGGGAAAGCATTTAGCTCCTCTGGAGCGATGGAGATGCCACCTGCAAAGAGGTGTTGCAGTAGCCCTGGTTTTGAAGCTGGCCTGGATGAGGAGAAAAATAGCCTCTGGCAAGGAGGGAGGGGGAGAGCAGGGAATTTGGGGTGAGAAAAGTGCTGAAAGGAACAATCTGTGCACCATGCTGTGCTGGCGGTGGGGGCATGAGTGGGATGAGCCCCCCGGGCTCCAGCTGGGGTGTGAGAAGCGGCTGTGTGAGTGTTTTCTCTCCTGCCATGAGGATTTTGTGGGTGTGAGAGGATTTTGTGGGTGTGCAAGGGGGTTGCAGCCCCCACCCTGAGCCTTGGGTGGGCTCTGTGGGGATGCAGCGGGGTGCGGGTGGTGATGGGAGGTGGTCTGGTCGCTGATGCTGATGCAGGGATGGTGTTTGCAGGGGTGGACCTGTCATCTGCAGTTATCTAAGGGGCTGTTTGTGCCCAGGCTGGTACAGATGAGTTTGTTTATGAGCTGGCAAGACAGGAGCTGACAGTGCCAGTGGGTATTTTCATCACCATGCCCTCCCACCCATCTTTGGTGACTTTGTAACCTTCCTGTTCCTTCGCTTGGCTTTTCCCTCCCATGGGAAGCTGTGATTTTAAGAAAGAGCCCCCTGAGCCTCCCGGCTGGGGAGAGGGGCAGCAGGTTCCCACGACCCCCATCCCTCCTCCTCCACATCATGTACATAGTTGCATCCCAGCCACTGGAAAATGGAGGGGTTCCTCCATCAGTGCAGGCAACCGGAGAAGAGGATGCTGGACACCACATGGTGTCCCCACTCCCGAGCCTCCTTTTCTGCCCTTCCAGAGGCTTCATGGTGAGATGAGAGCTTCATCTCCAGCCCTCTCCATCCTTCATCACTCATGGCCTTAGAAATATTTTGGAGAAAGTTTCCAGCCCGCTGGCTTGAGGCTCACTAACTCGTCTGGGAGAGCTGCTGGTGAGTAATGGCTGGTGTGTGCTCCACAAGGACCTGGCCGTTTCTCTGTGAAAGGCTTTCAATCATACTTTCTCAGCCCCTTGGCCACACAGTGCTTTAGTCTAATTACAACAGCTCTGCTTAATACACTGCAGCTACCAACAGAAGTGGAGTTTTAAGCTTCGCTCCTGTCTCCTGGCTTTTACTGCCCACCAGGGAGGTCTGATGTGCTGAGGAGCACCAGGTCTTCCCCAGGGTGAATGTCACCAGAGAGGGGTCCAGTTGTCCCATCCACTGCTTCCAGGGTAGGACAGCAGCACCTGTAGCTGGAATTTTGGGTCCTGGCCTTTGGGTCCAGCAAGGGGCACGGTGGTGGATTTGGATGGGTAAGTTTGGTCCAGTTCCACCCCTTGTCCATCCCTTGTCCCTGGTCCTACAGCTCAGCGCCTGGGGGTGCAGCAGACACGTTACCCATGGAGCAGCCAGCCTGCTTAAGAAACTAAATTTATTTCATTTTCTAAACTGCAGCTGGGAAAAAATAAGGAGCCATTAGGCTGTCAGTTGTCAGAGCTTTACAGGAGCATCAACACATGGTGCTTTTCTTTACTGAGACATTAAATGTGTCAAGGCCCATGATGGACTCTCCGGATCCAATGCGGAGGGCAGCTGGGATGGAGAGTGAGGGCAGGAAAGCTTTCTCTGCTCTCCCAGTGCTGCTGTGGTTGTACAAACCTCAGGAACACTGAGCTTTCCATATGCAAGAGCCTCGAGGGCTGCTGCCACATGGGGGTTGTCACCTTTGTGGGACTGGTCACACTGGGACGTGGGCAGGTAATGATGAGGTGTGGGTGCTCAGTACCAACATTGCTGGATGGAGCAGCTCACATGCCTTGGGTGGAGAATCTGGATGTGGTCCTGGCCAGCAGACAGGAGCATTCCTCCCTGTTTTCTCCCCCTCAGGAGGTTAATGACTGCCTGACCACTGCAATATGCCAGAGTGGAGAACTGACAGGGAGAACAATGTGGCAACTGGGACTTGTGCTAAGGAGAATTCAGTGTGAAAGTAGGTTTTATTATTTTCCAAACCATAATTGGATTTGGGATTGTTATTTTTTTTTTTCTTAATGAGTTTGTCGGATGCCCAGAAACCTCCCAAAGCCTTGAGCATCACCAGGCTCTGCCGAATGCAGTGTTTGGTCTGCGCATACATGAGATGTATGTCAAATATTTTATTTCAGATGCTGGCATATTTGCACTGGCACTGACTGCATTACATGTGAGTGATGAAAGGCTATGTATAAATATGGTGTTTCCATCGGTATTGATTGCATTATGATTGCAATTACATTTGCAATGGAGCTGACTGTATTACGTGTGTTATTATATTGGCAGGCATCATTAGTGCTTCCCTGTGGCCACTTGTTTATTTTCCTTGAGTTTTGTCTGGAGTGGAAATGGAGCTGCCGAGGCAGGGCTGGCTCTGGGATGCTGTGTGTGCCCAGGGTGATAAGAGTAGGAAGGGATGTGACACCTGCCTTTGGCACCTAGAAAACTCATCCTGACCTGGTCCAGCAACACCCACTGCTCTCCTGCCAGCTCCCACTGCTGCCACAGTCCCTCCTGGGTCTTGTGCATTGTGGCAAAGACCTCTGAAATGTCAGGATTCCATTCAAAAGTTCCTTCCTTCTCTCCGTGCTGACCTCCTCATTACAGAAGCTGATTTTCTTGGGTCATCTGTGTGGTAAAATGCCTTTTCTTCATTCATTCAGCCCCTGTCTGTTCTTTGGTTTTGTGAGAAGAGGTGCTGTGGGCTCAGAGCCAGCCTGGATATTTCCTGAGCCTAAATCCCTTCCTGCTAAGCACGAGATGTAACCTGTGTCTCTGTGTTCACAGGCTTGCCCAGAGCAAGCATAAAGTTCCTGGAATAGGAAGAAAGGGATGTGCACCCCCCAGATGCAGGCAGGGAGGTATGGTATTGCCTTCTACCATCCTCTGAAGCTCGTGAGAAGGATGCCTTTTGCTACCCTGCCCTGGAAAGGTCATCCTGGATGGGGAGGGAGCTTTGTGCCTGCTTCTTGCTCGAGGCTGAGGCAGGCTCCGTGGCAAATTGATTAAAAGCAGATGCTTTGAGCTCAGGAAGGGTTTTCCCTGCCTGGGCAGGTGTTAATGGGAAAGGTTACAGGTATGATGGGGAGGGAGGACTGGAGTCAGAAGGGGTAAGCCAGGGGGTAGGGATGATGGGAGGAGGTGAGAGGGGCAGGGATGTCTGTGGAGGCTTTCTTCATCTGCTCGCTTAATTACAGAGGAGATGGGGAGCTGATGTGGTGACCCCCACTTGGCCACCCCTGGCCTTTTGAAGAGTGGATGGGGATTTGCTCGGGGCTCTGCCTCTGGCTGTCAGCCACTGCCCCAGGGAGTTTGCCTTCCACTTGAAGAAAGCAAAAAAAGAATTAAAAATCCACGATGGGGTGAAATTGGTGAGGGGGAGGCAGGGATGAGGAAGGGACACAAAATACACTCCCTCTCTGACAATCCACATGAGTTTGAAGTCAAAACATTCTGTGCATGTCTGCTTTTTTCTTCCCTCGCCACCTGGTAGCTATTATCAGATGACAATTTATTCCAGGCATCCTCTTGGGAAGAGATTTCACAAGCATCAAGATTTTAAATCTGGAAAGGGCCGTGATGAGCATGGTGGCTGCACAAACCAGAGTACTTGGCTCCCAGTTTCCATCCTGGGCTGTGCACTTTGCTCCTGGCTTTGTGTCCCCCCTGCAAAACTCCAGGCTTTGACTGTGAAGTTTGAAATCCAGGAGCCTCTCCTGGCTCTTGGACCCTTCAGCAAGGAGCTCCAGTCACAGCCAGGAGAGGGAAAGACTCCTGCAGCTTGGCTGGGAGAAGGTGGTAGGGGCTGTGCCTGGGCTCTAGGGATGTGCTTAAAGAAGGATTTCATCTTTTATAACCTCGGGAGGTTTGCAATGCTGGTGTAAATGGTTGCTGCCAAGGAGCAGGTAGATCACAGGAGCTCCTGGAAGGAGATGCTTCCCACAGCCACGAGATGTGGTTGCCTCTGATTCAGGAATAGTTTATCATCAGGACAAATTGCTGGTTCAAGCAGTGCCTTTTGTCTTAGCTTTTGTCTTTGCCACAGAGGCTTATTAGTCAAATTGTTAATTACTAGAATATTACTTCACTGCTAATGACTTAGCAGTAGGTTGCACTGGGATAATGCGACTCCAAAACCTCCTCTACCTTACCAAACTGGCCATCTTCTCCCTGCATGTGATGGCTTTCCCTGCAGTGGAACGTGCAACTTTCCCCCAGTGTAAAAACCCACCCCACCTCCTCTTGTAGTTGCCCTGTGGCCACCCCGTGTTTCTCCCAGGCACACGGGGCTCTGCACCTCTCAGCGCCTGCAACTTCGCCTCGCCAAGGGTGAAAATAGACTCGTCATGTTCTGTTGGGTTTGGTTTCCAGCAGATGTACTCACAAATAACTTCATTTGATGGCGATGATGGGGAAAGAAAAGAAAATCATCCCGATCATTTCCTGAACGTTATCCAATGATCTACAGAGCTAGTCAGAAGGGGTTTTTTTTTTAAAAAAAAAGGAAGGAAAAAAGAGAATTGTGAATGGTTTGACAAGAATGAAAATGTTTCTTGAACAAATTACTTGCAGCACATAATTCAATTGGCTTCAGTTTCTAATGTTTCAGTGCAGGATCCCGAGCGCTGAGGCACAGCCTGTGTTCCCAGCACATGAGGGACACCTTAAAATCCTGCTAAAAATCACAGAGCCTTCAATACTGCTCCCAGGGCTTGAGTGATGATGTTTTGGGGAGGGAGGGGTGCCATCAGGTTGGTTTGGGCTTGGCTGCTCAAGACTTGTCCCTTCTGCTTGGCTTGATGGGATCTGCAAAACCAAATGAGTTTTGTTATGAGTCCAATGTCAGCCTGGCTTTGTCATCCTTCTGGGAAACGGCAGTCAGAAAGGTGCAACACTCAAATTCATTGCTGCTGGGCTTGCCATGGGCACGTGTACAAACCTTGCACTTGTGGCAGATCCCTGGGGTTCTAAACCCCTGTGGAATGGAGGTGAGGAAGCCTCCGGAGGATCCCTGGCAGGGCTGCACCTCCACGCTGCCCTCAGCATCTGCTGGTGGGGTTAATGGGACTTTCTGACCCACGTCGAGATTTTTGACTGGGAAGGTGCTGTTGAAGGACAAAGCCTGATGATGTTTGGATCTTAATGTTTTACAGCTCCCCTGCCTTCGAACAATACCTAAAAGTACAAGTGTATGCAAATTATAAACTAATTTAGATGATGGAGCATGGGAATATTGCTCATACTCCCCAAGCATGGCATTTCCAATCATATCTTCGTTTCATTTTTAAGCAAAGAAATCATAATCTTGACATGTTTATCATTCAGTGCCTGCACCAATTATCTCTTTGGGTTCATTCTATAGTTCATAGAACTGATAGATTATGATCGTGTTGTTAGGAGAATTGTGCAGTCATTATTCCTCCAGCTGGAGGAGAAGTTGAAAAACAATTATGAAGAGTGATTCTCCTTTGGATTGCTTTCTGAGTTCATGAAATAGGCGAGTTCCTATTACCGGGGGCCATGAGCTGCAAGGCTACTGCCACTCTTGGGTTTGATCTCTCGTGATCCAAGCCAGACAACTTGTAAAGCTGATTTTCTCCAGCAAGCTCCGGTTGTAGTTATTATTTTTTTATGGGTTGATATCAGAGAGATGAATGCTATCGGCTGCACAAGAGCTGAAAGCCTGAATGATAATTTCCCGTTTAATTACAGCGCAGAGGTGGTGGTGATGAACCAGTGCATACCTTTCGGAGGGGGGTGGGTAGAAACTGAGGCCCAAGGCTTGCATCCAAATAATGCAATGTTGGCACCTGCGAGTAATTTTGACTTGAAACCAGATGAAGCATGGTTCCCTCAAATGAAGTTCTGTTTTCTTTCAAGATCCTTAATGAGACTCAGGGGATTGTGACCCCAGCAAAGAAAATATTTGGGGGAATCTGCTGCCAAAGGAGTCCTCTGGGACTCTGGGAGTCGAAGGCAGCATGCTCCAGGGGGGAGAGCTTGTCTTTGATCCCCAGAAGGAGCTCTCTGATCCCATCCATTAACACAGTTGGGCAGCTCGAGGGTGATTTGGCAGCCTTCCTCCTGTGACTGATCGTCCCCAGAGGAACACGTTGCCTTCCCACTTTCCCTTGCCCCAGTTCTCCATGCACACTACTGAATTTTCAAGTTACTTGACCAGAAGGGAACTGAACCAGAAAAGCAAATGTCTTGTCAAGGCATCATTCCCACACAAGGATTTTGCCTCCTATTCTCTCCAGGGCTTTCCTTTCCTTCCTCATCTCCCATCTGGTGTTCAGGACATGATCAAAGGGCCATATCCAGTGCAGCAGTTGCAGCTGTGCTTATCCAGTTTGGGACTGGATGAAACCCCCTGTCCCCCAAGCCTTGCTGTTTTGCCTTCTTGAAGTGGTCAATATTGAATGCTTGAGCAGATCTATTTATTTAATAGTGCACCCTGTCAATATTTAGGTAGCTTGTGCTGGCTGGGTATTCCAGATGAGTGTGGGTAATGACTGATGTGCAGAAGTAACTCTCCAGATGTGAAGTGCTGTGTGTCTGGGGAAGGAGGGAGCAGCACTTGAGGGGCTCTAGTGATTTTGCAGTGCCTTGGAGTGGGAGCATTCCTCCCCATGCCAGTCACAGCTTCCCTACTCTTGCTTTGAACTTCTCATTTTCCCTTCACTCTGGAGGGCTGGCTCAGGGTGTCCTCTGGGGAAGGGAGAGGACCATGGCCAGGAGATGATGTTCTTGCTATGAGACCCCCAGTTCCTCCAGGGACCAGTATAGGATCTGCTTAGGTTATGTGCCCAAGAGCACCTCTAGGAGGTTATTTGGGTGCAGTGTGCTGCATGCTCACACAAGAGGGATGCACCTCCCTAAGCTAAGCTCATGCTTTAATAAAGGACCAGCTTTTACATGGGTGCCCCAACTCTGGCTCAAATTTGCCAGCTCTTTTGCAAAGCATGGATCTTGCCCCTGGCATTGCATGGAGATGTATGGAACCAGGGTTGTGCTGGTTGACCTGATCAGCTTTTCCTGGTGTGAGCAGGAAAGCTGGGGATGAAGCCAGACGGTTCCCAGGTCTTTTGGCTTCTCTGACGCCAGAGAACCGCGGCAGGTTTTGCAGCACGGTGTTTTGAGGCTGGTTGTGTTTGCATGAATGAGTTTTGGGTGGTGGCATCAAGAGCCCTTGAAATTTTAGGGGAAGGATGGAGAGGCAGGCATCAGTGTTTATTATTTTTGAACACCTACCACCCCGAGCTCCCGGAGTTAACAGGCTCCCTGTAGCTCTCTGGTATTTGGTAGATGGATAAACATACTTTATTTCTTTATAAAGAGGAAAGGTTGTTTACAAGTTTTAAAACAGAATGGAAATGCTGTTTTCCATCAGAAGTGTTTTGTGAACAATAGCAAAATAATGTTTAAGAAGCCCTTGAGTTGTGCCTTTCAAATGAAGAACTGAAGCGCTGGGAAGAATATTAAATGTACACAAACTGGAGGTATTAATGCTTAGTAATGAACTAAGGAAAAGAAAATAAAATGCAACTGAAGGCAGAAATCTATGCCTGGCACCAAAAGCTTTGTGAAGATGATGCCAGAGCTCCGCAGGGGATGGTTATATCTTGATTTAAAAATAAAAACAGTCACAAAATCTGACCCCACTGCGAACTCCTCTGCGGGCTGCGTGGCTGTGCAGGAGGGATGGGAAGTGGCACCTGCCTCTGCCCTGGGGAAGAATAAGCCTTGCACATGTAAGGTGATGTCTTATTAATGATGAGCATGGAGAAAAACTCTTTGTGGGTAGGAAGTACCCGAGGAGCTGGCTTGTAGGGTTCTTGCTTCTTCCTCTTTGGGTGTTGTAAGCAATGGGTGTGCTCAGGTGCTGCTCATCCCGCTTGCCACTGCTTTTCTTTAATTCTATTTGACTACTTTTTTAATATTAGACAGTAGCAAGAGTAATATTTCTGGTGAATTATCCTTTTTCTTTTAATTACTGTAGCACAGATAGAAAAAGAAGCTTTAAAAACAGATTCTCTGACAGCGTGTGAGTCGGAGCAAGATGTGCTTGTCTGAAGAGCAGGTCCAAGGAGGACACAGGACACGTTTCCATTTACTTCATGGCCAAACCCATTACAAAATAAAAATATTTCCAAGTGCCAGAGGAGGGAGCCAGCAAAACACAGGAAATCTGAAGGTTTCTGCTTTTTTAATGTGTCTCTTCCTAATGAAATCAGAATAAATTGAGCAGAGTGGCATCAAACTTTGCCAGCTCTTGTGAAAGAGTTGATAGGAGTGGTGTCGGTGTCTGACCGATGAGTTGGGAGCACTCACTTTAAAAATCAAAAGTTTTCAACTTTTTATTTTAGAGGACAGGGTTTCCCCATCTCTGCTCTGCCCATCTGCTTCAGTTATTTTTTTTTGCCATCACCTCAGGGTTTTTTTTGGCCTCTGCTCTTTCCCCTGCTCTTACCACACGGAGTTATCCATGTGGATGACACGGGAGGAGTTTCACCTTAACGATGCTTGTCAGCAGCAGAGCAGAGATGGTTTTTGCTGATGGGTTCTCAAGCAGGTCCAAGGTGTGGAATAATGGACTCCACTGACAGCTCCTCTTGCTATCAGTGTTGCCTAGAAGAGGCTGACAATGGAGGGGATGGCCCCAGTGTGGGGCTGCCCTCCTGCAGCATCCCTTGCTGAGAAGATGTTGGGTTTGCAGGGTGTGATGTGCTGCAGTGGGGAGTGGGGGGACCATGGTGCTGCCTGGAAAGGCTGTGGGAAGCAGGGAAAAGGACATCTGTGAGATGCCGGAGGTGTCTTTCCACCCTGCGGCATTGCTGCTGGAGGCAGGGATGTGACAGGAGCGATGGAGAGAGGTTCGCTCTGCCATGGGCAACACAGGCGTTGCTGCAAGGTGGTTGACCCAAAACGTCCAGGTGCAGCCCCGAAACTCCTCTCTGGTGTCTGGGATGGTTGGGAGCGACTGTTGCAGCTCATTTTTGGGCCTTGCCTTTAGATTCCCTCGAGCTCCATCCCCCTGCAAGTTCCCATTCCCTGTCAACTCGTCTTGCAAAATGCCTGTGCCGCATATGAAATGGAGGAGATAAAATTACAGCATCTCAGAATTGGCCCGGCTCGGTGCAATATATAACATAACAGATGGTCCTACATGATGCCTCTGAAATATCTGTGCAATAGCATTTTAAGAAACGTATAACTGATCAGGCAGCATATGGAAAATACTTTCTGTGCTGCACGAGGGTGCGGTGCCCCCTCTCTCCCGGCACCTGCTCTCCCTCCCCGAGTTAGGGATGCGACGCGACGATGAGCATCTCCCGTCTTTAATGGAGGTGTCCTCATCATGCTCCTGGGGAAGGGCTGTCCCTGTAGCTGGGTGATCACCAGTATGATTTTTACCAAAAAACCCCCAAAAAAAACAAAAAAAAGAAAACAGTGGTTTTCATCCAGGAGCAGAATGAGAACACGGTGGTTTGGTGGCTTCTTCACAACCCTCAGGAGGCCCTTTTCCCTGAGAGCATCCCAACAATTGCACAGATTAAGGGACCACCCAGCCCCCTCTCTGCTGCTCCTGGTTGGAAATGGAGTCTTCATCACATATTTCCCACCTCCTAGTACCTTTAAGCAGAAGACAGTGGGTTCCTGGGTGCTACCTGGACCAGACAGACCACCCAAATTCTCCCAGAGGAGGTTCCTGTTTGAGGGCAAGGACCACCTCCCTCCTCCCCTGGGCTGCAGCACAAGCAGTGGGTCTCCAGCAGAACTTTGTGTTGATGTTCTCAGCCCTTTGAGCCTTCCACTTCATCCAATTTCCAATGCACCTCATGCACTCTTCTTGCCTGTGCTGTCTGTGGGCTGCCTTTTGCCTTGTGCACATCTAAAGCCTCTCCTTGCATGTTTGCTGTTCCCTGCTCTGTTTGCTGGCCTGCTGCCTCTCTTCCTGGCCTCATATGTTGGTTGACCCCTCTGTCTAACAGAGAGGACAATATTTCCTCTCTGCAAAGCGAGGCTCATATTCTTTGAGGTGCTTTGGGGTCACAGGATGAAAGGCTCCTTGCTGCTTCTGCAATGAGTCAAAGTTGGGCTAAGAATAGATCTATAAACAAGACAGCAGGGAAGGTTTCCTAGCAGAGCCTGGCGGGACCCCGGGAGTTTGTCATTGCCAGAGTCATTTGCAAAGGAGACATGGACCCTGCTGGGCTCTGGGTCTGCGGGGTGCCTGGCTTTGCAATGAGGGGGGATGGCTCCAGGCAAATCCCCTCCCAGCTTGCAGGTCTGTTGTGGTCTCGAGGAGAAGTGTTAGGGTTGGACACCTCGAGAGCTGGCAAGGAGAGGGAGCTCTGCATCTCGTGATGGCTGGAGGAGCCTTGTCATGATGGGTGACGCTGCAGGAAGCAGCTGGTGGGCACTCGTTGGGATCAGGAGAGAGGAAAGCAAGTCCTCCTCCCAAAATTGCAGCTCTCTGGGTGCCGTGGTAGAGGAGTGAGGGCTGGGGCGAGCTGGGTTTTGTGCTGGCACGTGAGATGCTGTGGCAGGAGGCACTATGCTTGGTTGCTACCCACACTTGTGCACAGAGGTATTTAGAGCTGTCAGCCTAGCGTGCTGTCTGTCTGTCCACCCATCTAGATATCTACAAAATCCCAGGGTCTATTAAATGTCTGTGAGAGCCCTGGACACACGGAGCCCTGCTGCTGATGCAGTTCCTTGTCCTGTATCCCCCAGTCCAGGCTGAGAGAGCTGGGATCAGAGTCTGAAATGTGCAGCTCGGTCCCCATTTCTGGACTAATCTCCATAAAAGCCAGAAGTGAAAATCTTGCAAAAAGCAGACTTCCCTCCTTTGTCTTTCCCGACTTTGTCCTCTCTGTTATCTCAACGGCTTTCTGCTTGCTGCCGTGTTTCTCTTTAATCTGGAGCCCTCTGTTCTTACCTGAGCTACAGAGGCTTGACGAGGAAAGCCACTGAACTCAGAGAAAAATGAAAGGGAGCAAAGCTTAAAAAAATGTTTTCTTTCTCTCTCATTCTTTTTTTTTTTTTCAAATAAAAAAAAAAGAAAAGAAAAAGAGAGAACCCAGCCCCCAGAAGCACACAGCCAGCCAGCAATGCCTGAATTATCCTTGAACCATCTCCTGCGTACGGATGTGGGTGCATCCTTTCTGCCCTGTTTTCTCTTTCCCTGACGCTCAGTCATTGTGATCAAAGCCAGGTAAGCAAAAAGCCTCCTTCCCTGACCTGCTGATGGGAGAAGGGAATCCTGCCCCGGTGCTGGCGGGTGTGCGTTAGGAGCTGATGGGATGGGGAGGCTGAAGAGGGGGGTGTGGTACAGAAGGAGCTTGATTTCTGCATGGAGATAATGTTTTGTACATGATGACAGCGGATAATTACTATGATCAAAGAATTGTGTGAGGGTATCTTGTGTTTCATCGCTCTCCGGAGCGGGCCCATCCTTCTGACAGCTGAGGAGGGGAGCAAACTCCATCGCCAGCTTTCCCCACCCTTCTTCTTCCCATGAGGATTTCTCCCAGGAGATGGGGTGCTCTGGGGGCTGGGTGTTTGGGGGTGGCTGGAGGAGAACATGAGTGCACAACGCCCAGGCTCTTCCCAGGGGTGCTTGGAGAGGGCAAGAGGCAATGGGCACAACTTGGAAGGACAAGAAATTCTCTTTAAACATGAGAGAGAGATTTATTTTTTTATGATAAGGGTGCTCAAGCATCAGAAAAGGTTGCTCAGGGGTGTTGTGGTGTTCCTGGCCTCAAAATGCTGCCACGTTCACCGCTGCTCATAGTGCATCTTTGGAGATACCTCATCCAGCACACGGCTGGTAATGATTCTTGACGGGAATTAGTACCCTGTCCATCTGGCCCCGTTCTGCCATCTCATAAGAGGAGATAAGTGCACTTAACAACACACCAGCTCTTGTTCAGGCCCCTTCTTCCCAAGCCAGAATCGATAGCAGATCCCTTCAGCTTTCAGAGACTTAGATCCCATCGTTTCATCTCTCTCACACTCATTTCTCCCAAGCAGCATGTGCTTGATTTTTCTTCTTTTTTTTTTTCACACTGGAAATTTTCCCATTCCACCTTTCATCTAAACCCGCCTGGCACTCACCCAGCTGGGGCTGCAGCTTGCACACCAGATAAGAAACCCTGCCATAACTGGGTTCCCCAGTCCCCACCTCCATCTCACTCTTGGTTATGAGCTCTCCCACGGCCACCTTGATGTTCAAAGTGCTTTACAAGCACTAATTAACCTGCCCAGTGCCTGGCTGTGGTAGGTGATGGGGACCTGCTTGCCTTCACCCACCCGTGCCGGTACCTCTCTTGTGCTGTGCCATGGGGTTGCTCTCCCTGGGGTGTCCTCACTTGCTGGGTTGGCTTGTCCTGCCTTTGAGGAGCAGGATGCTCTCCCCCAGGCAGGGCTGGCAGGGGTCGGTGTCACCAGGATGGGGGGTGAAAGGAACATCATGGCTGGGGAGCAGCGAACCTTCAAGAACACCTCCTTCCAAGCACCAGCCTGCTTCTCCTTGTGCTTTTACTGCTAATTTAATCACCTTGCCCTGCTTAATTCTTCTTGTTTTGCCTTCACCACGGAGCTGGGTGCCTGCTGCACGCCCAGCCCAGGGTAACTTGCTGTGTTTGCTCTAGGTGATGGCTGCAGGGATGAAGAAGTACTTGTGAAGGGTGGTACATCTGCCTGAGGTACATGGACCTGGGGATGGTTGGTGAGGTTCCTGTGGCCTGGGAGATGATGGGACAGGTCCCTGCGCCCAAGAAGATGGGGCAGATCCTTGTGCCCAAGAAGATGAGGCAGATCCCTGTGCCCAAGAAGATGGGGCAGATCCCTGTGCCCAAGATGATGGGGCAGCTCCAGGTGCTCAAGATGATGGGGCAGGTCCCGGTGCTCAAGAAGATGGGGCAGGTCCCGGTGCCCAAGATGATGGGGCAGGTCCCTGTGCTCCCCATGGCCTGGCAGGGAGCTGAGGGTGGCTGATGCTGGAAAAACAGGTCTGAGGTGAAGGGTTAGAGCTGGGGGTGCTGGGGGCAGCAGCTTTTGCCTGCATCTTCTGTTTACTCCTGTGGTAGCTCCCAGTTCAGAGAGGCTGTTTTTATTTTTAAAAAAAGCTACTTTTTTTTTCTTTCCTTGCCTGAAATGCAAATCAATAGATGTTGTATTCACATTCTAACAAGATGTCAAGGAGAAAAGGGTAGCCTTTCATTCGGGCAGAGACACAAACACACGCAGGGAGAGGAGGGGACAGGAAGGAGGAGGAGGGGGCTGGCGGAGGCTATCCCTTTCTCCAGAGCCTTCTGCATCTCGTGTGTCCCACTCCACCTGCCCCCCAGGGCTCTGGTTTGCCCCCCCCCCAGCAGCTCCTGCCCCAGAGGAGCACAGGATCCAAGTAAGGGGCCAAGGGGGGGGCTTGGAGGAGCTGGGAGTGACCATGGGTCAGACTGGCAAGGGGCATCTGTAGGCAGCTGGGATGGAGACACTGGAGTTGGGAAGGAGAGTGGGTGGCAAGGACAGTGGCCTCAGGACGTGGTGGTCAGCAGAGAGATGGTGCTCTGCTGCATGTGGTCCTGTGGGCACCAGGACTTTGCTTGGGCCTGGGTCACGTCCAGAGTCTGGGATCAGCCTGGTGGAGGTTGCTTTGGTGCCTGGGTCACGTCCAGGGGCTGGGATCAGCCTGGTGGAGGTTGCTTTGGTGCCTGGGTCACGTCCAGGGGCTGGGATCAGCCTGGTGGAGGTGGCTTTGGTGCCTGTGCCCTGGGCATGCATGGCTGGATGTTGTGATGGAGCATCAGTGAATGGAGCTGGGCTGCTGAGCTGCTCCTCCTTGTCCTCCCTCCCTTGTTTGCAGGGAATCACTTTGAAGTGATGACTGGTCCTAGCACAGTCCTGGGGCTGGGACATGGGACAGCAAAAGGTCCCAATTCCTTCGTGGTACCTATGGACCCAGCCCCAGGCTCTGCAACCTGGCACCCTGTGCTCCTGCCTTGGGGATGCTCTGCTCCCCCTTCCCTGGCCGTACAAGGAGAGGGTGAGGAAATCTGTGCTTTATTGAAAACTTAAGTTTTATTTACCTCTGAGACTAGAGCGGTCCCAGATGTGAATATGCATTGAGATGGCTCGGGAAAAAAACCCTGAAAATATGCACAAAAATCATGTTTAAATGTGCCCAGCGGACCATAATGTCTCCCCTCAGATCGGGTGCTGCCTGTCAAATTTAAATATGCATTTTAGATTCACTGCTTGATAGCAGAAAACAAACAACCCCAAATATCCAGAAAAGCTCCAACAACTAAATACATATTTATACTTTTTGTGTGTGCGTGTGTGTGTGTCTTGGAAATCAAACAAATGAACCAGGCTGAGATAGATTTGTTTGCCTGACCAAAGCACATTTATTCCAGTTTTGCAGGTGGGAAGGCAAAGGCATCGAGGTACCAAAGGTCTGGTCCATGGTCATACTTGGAGTTGCACTCAGCAATTAGGATGCTGGACTAATTGGCCAAAATAGATGCAAGGAGAGCAGCTAAGCACGTGCTGGATTTGGTGAATAGCCATTGCCAGGTGAAAAAAAAAATAGCATACAGGAGAAATGTGGTGGGAGGAAAAAAAAGTAAGAAGATATTGTTCTGAAATTTGCCCAAATATAGCTTTTTCAACTCGAGTTTTCAAAGCAGAGCAACGTGTTTGTTCTGAGCCCATCAAACACTTCTGTTAATCAGAAATGGTTTCTTTGTTAATTTCCTTCAGTTCCTTGAGGATAACAGTGTTTCTTTTCGCCTTGGGTGGGTTCAGAGCTCGCTCAGCTGGGGAGCGAGCCAGCATGGTCCCCTCTAGGGACAGATGTCCCTGTCCTGGGCTGTCTGTGTGCGAAACAGGCACGTGCCTTGCAGCCCTGGGAAATCCCAAATGCCTCCTTGCAACCAGTTTCCCCAAACACTTGTGAAGCAAAGGATAAATTTGCTTGATGTCAGCCAGTTGAGTGTCAGTTAGAGGGAAATTCAGGGCTGAAGTGTTGCCGTCCTGGTCTCAAGCTGGATGAGACACTGGGCTGCTTGTTTTTCACTTGGTGAGATGGTTTAGCTCTTCCAGAGGTCAAGGTTATTGCAAACAACAAAACTTTACTCTTATTAAAAGAAAAAGGTCCCTGGGCATGTTTCCTTCAGCGTGCTCCTAAAGATGCGGGAGGTTCAGCAGATAATGTGGGGATGGGGTTGAGTTAAAGCTTTTTAAAACTTGTGGTTTATTCACGCGGGGCAGAAAATGAACACAATTTAGTGGCTAAAAACCAGAGAAAGTGCGTGCTTGACTCCCATCCCTCACCAGATGAGGGTACCCCATCAAGAGGGTGATGGATACAGCTTTGAGCACCATTCCTGCTCCTGCTGGTGCTGCTTTGTACAGAAATAATGTGAGATAAGAGGTGTGTGCACCATGGGGGATGCAGTTGCTGTCTCTGTGTTTAGTCTGCATTGAGCTGCAACAAGTGGGTGGGAGAAACCTCGGGAAGAAAGGCAGCTTTGAGGGAAATTATTGGGATTTCATGGCTGGGTTTGGATGCAAGGTGTTTGGTGGCAGAGAGGAGCTGGAGGGTTCCAGCCCTGGCTCTGTAGCAGCTTGGGGGAATTAATATTTGCAGCTGGGTGTTTGTGGATGCATTGTCCTTCCAGGAATTGTGTGCACTATGTGGAGCATCTCTTCTCCAGAAACTCCCCAAGAGGATGAGTTTAGTGCCAAAAGGGGGTCTCGAGGGAGGAGAATCTGGGGAACTGATGTGTCCTGGGGGACCAGAGGTGATGAGAGGATGCCCAGGCAGGTGAGCACAGAGACTAAGGCAAGGAGCAGGATGAAACCCTGGAGTGGGTGGGGGGAGTGGAGGAGTTTGTGACCACTGGTGTGAAAAAGCCATGGTGGGTGGATAGCTTAAAGTCAAAAGTATTGGCCTAAAATTACACTTGGGCTGGCCAGGTACATTAAAAGAGACCTTTAGCCCCAGGTCAGTGGGAAAAGAGATTGTTTTGAGCAAAACTAAGCATTTTAGTTTGTGTTTAAGCATTAAAAAATGCTTACAGTTTATTTTTAACAAAGCCACGATGCATATGAAATAAACATTTTTTTTTTGTTTAGAAAATGTCAAATATAAATGCAATTTCTGCTGGAAACTTATCTTTGTGACTTTATTTGTTATTATTTTCTTTGGCAATGCAGCAAACTCAAGCCCTAGCTGGCAAATGCTTGGATCTGGGGGTGGCTGTGGGAGGGGGGACATGGCAGAGGCTCAGGGCATCTCAGGGGCATGGGAACATGCCAAGGGGAGTCTGGGGGAAAGCAGGGATTGGGGAGGGGAAACTGTGGCAACCTGGAAGGAGAGGATTGCATTAGAGAGCCTGAGGAAGCACTCCTTGGTCTCAGTGGGGACAGGACTGGGTAGGGGAATAGGCTGCCCAGGGAGGTGGTGGAGTCACCATCCCTGGGGGTATTCAAAAAACAGGTTGATGAGGCACTTGAGGCCATGGTCTGATGGTCTGATGGTCAGGAATATGATGGGATAAAGGTTGGACTTGATGCCCCTGGAGGTCCCTTCCAACCAGAATGATTCTATGATTCTAGGGGGAATGCAGGAGCAGGTACCCCAGGCTTGGCATCCTTCTGGGGCTCTGTGAGCCTGCTGAGGGGAAAAAATACAGCTCTGGTTGGGATGCACAGAGAACATTGCTTCTTGGTTTCAGAGATTTTGTGCGGAAAACACCCACTCGTGCTGAAAAGCTTGGCTTGCTCGCTGGTTTGCCTCTCTGTGCAGCAGGCAGAGCTGCCGGCGGCTTCCCCGGGAGGGGAGCGGAGCCTGCAGAGGGACAGGGACGAGCAAGACGTTTCTGAGCCCCTTTAAAGGCGGCTGGTGCATGAGGAGTCGGTGGGACAGTGCTCGTCCTTGTGCCGGGCTGCTCCCTGCGTCCCGGGCGCTGCCGGGAGGGATGCTCGGGGGGTCGATGCCTGCATTTAACTCCCTGGCTGCAGAGTGAGACCCGCAGAAGAGCCAAGTGTGCGTGTGTCAGTCAGCATCTCGAACCAATGGGTGCCTGGTAGGAGGTCTGCACGCACCGAGCCTGGTGCTCCTTCTGCTTAGTTGTGTGTGCGTGCGTGTGCGAGGAAAAACCAGAGCCACTGACTGCCTGCTCCCGTCTCTCTCCCTCTCTAGCTCACTAACTCAGTCTCCCTCCCTCTGCAAACATTGGATTTAAACCTGCTCAGAATTCAAGGCAGCCGAAAGCAGCGGCGGCAGCAGCAAGCAGCAGGCAAAGCAGCCGCCAGCCTACCGCAGCTCCAAGATGTACCATCCTGCCTGCTGGATCGTTTTCACGGCCACGACTGCCCTGCTCTTCATCCCAGGTAGCGCAAAAAAAGCTTTTTCTCCAGGGGATGGGGTGGCAGCGGCTCGCGGGGTGGGAGAGCCGGGCGGTGCGTGCGGGGGGGACCCGGACTCGATGCACATCGCGCAGGCAGGCGGGCGGCGAGTTGCTCTGCAGCAGGGGATTGCCAAGTGCTGTCGGCCATCGGGGTTCAAAGAGCCGTGCCCGTCCCCTGCGGGGCAGGGCTGGCCCCCGGGTGGGCAGCCGGCAGCGCTGGCACCGGGGATGGCCGGGATTGCAGGGCAGCCCCCCCGGCTGTGCAGCCATCCCCTCGGGCAAATGATGGGCTCACGGAGCTTCTTCCCCTTCAAAGTTGGTCACCTCCTGTTCCCTCCCTTTCTCCCGAGCTTATTCCCTGTGCTCCCCCTCGTCCCTGCTTCCCTGATTACTGCCAAGCAAACTCAGGTGCCTGCCCCTCGCTGCCTTTTGCCAAGTGCAAATGAACCCCCCGATCTGGGCACCCAGGGGGACCGTGTTGGGCTGCGGAGAAGGTGCCGCAACCTCCGCAAGCCAAGCAGGTGGCTTCCAAAATTATGGGTTGGCCTCGTCACCATGGCTTGCCCAGGGAGAATAAGGGGGAGATGCTGCTGGGGTTTGGATCCAGCGCTGGCTCCGTGCGGACGCTCGGCGAGTGGGTTGCAGCATCTGTGGGGAGGGAGCGAGGGGGTGGGCAGCACTGCTGCACGCGGGGGGGAAGAAGTCACCAGCATTTTTTTTGGACAATGATGTGCACTTTTAGCGGCTGAAATGATGACGGTCCCTATGCAAGCAGCCGGGGACTGGGTGTCGAGGCTCAGAGCTGATCTTAACCCAACGTGTGTTTTCCATGACTGTCAGCGAGAATTATGTTGGTCTCGGGAGGGCAGGGGAGAGGCACAGCAATAATTCCAGCAGCTTTCCATGGTTTAGTTACAGCGCTTTGCTGTGCAGGGCTGGCGTGTGTGGGAAGAGGATGAGGCTGGCGAGGGAGAGGTTGGCTGTGTCACAGCTGGGAAGCAGCTCTTTCCACAGCTGTGGTGAACACGGGGGGATTCAGGCTAGAACTTGCTTGCAGGGACTCGTGCCGTGGGACTGTCCCCATCCCACCAGTGCCATGCTGCAGCCCAAGCTGTCAGCAGCTCCAGGAGCCCCTGGCACGGGGCAGGGTACCACTGGTGCTCCGTGGGATTGCAGGGAGAGGTGAAGTGCGTTGGTGCTGGGGTCCAGCGCTGTCTTCTGGGGCATGGTTGAGGAGCACTGCTGAAGGACCACTGATGGCAGTGCCTCCAGCTCTTCAGCAATGCCTTGAACCAAAATGGTGCACCTAGAATTTAGTACGTGAGCATGGGAAGGGTGATGTGGCTGCGTGAGCTGCCTGACTTTGCTGAATGCAAGGGTTTTTTTATTGAAAACATTATCTTGAGCAAGCTGCTGCAAAGAAACGGATGCAAAGCAGCCGTGCAGGTCAAATGGGATGACGTGTGACACTTGGTGGGCTGTCATCAAGGTGTCCTTAAGCTGTAGGAGTTGGCATGGAGCATTTGCAGTTTGCTGGTGCCCTGCTGCAGTTTCCTTGGGACATGGTTGGCCCAAGGCCTGGGCCAGCTCTGCCATCTGTGTGTGATCTCCACACTGATCACTTTTTGCCTCTGAGCACGGGATTTGAACACCTCCTCTCCCTTTTATTTTAGTGTGGCTTGCAGAGGTTGGATGTTTTCCCTCCCTGCCCAGTCTGACCACAGCAGTGGTCTGTGGTCTGTAGCTCAGGTCACGTTGGCAGAATCTCCCCAGATGGCAGCTGGTGCAGGGCTGGTCCCTGCCGACCCTCAAATCCTGCACCCTCCTGGAGAGGTTTTTTGGGCTGTTTATTATTTGCAAGCATAATCCCACATGTTTTAAGCAGGTGATGCTCCCCTGGGACACGCAGAGGCTGGTTGGGAAGCATGAACTCCTTCCCTCTCCGTTTTTATCCGAATCCCGCAGGAGTTTGGCACGGGGTGGTTAAAGTGAGAAGGGAACCTGCTTTTAGAAGGTGTAATTAGAGTGAAGGGAAACATCACAACTTGAAGGCTCCTGCAGAAAATAGCATCACAAAGTTATTATTAGCAGTAATAGCTTATTTGCCAGTTTTTCTCCCTTTCTCTCGCTTTCACCTCTATTCTCCCCACATCCCCCCCACCCCTTACTTTTGGTAGGAAAGATGTGTTTTTCCCATCAGGGCTCGTGTTGTCTCATTACCAATTTACTCTTGTGGAATCTAAAGACACGAAAGGTTAATGCAATAATGAAGCCCTGACCTCTCTGGTCATATATAGCGTCTTACTCTGCAGCTTTTTATTTCTTTGTAAGACAAGTTTCCACCCAAAATAATTTCAAAGGCTTAATGCTGTTGTCATCTGGTGCCTTGGGGAGATGGGTTCCTGGCCAGCAGTTGCTCTCTGAGGTGGGATCTATCTGCTGGGGAGGATGCTGAGGGTATTTAATGAGTTCGGTGCTGCAGGATGGGGAGGGGGTAATTTAATTGTCAAGCCATTGGCAAAGGCTTTGAACTGCTGGGTATTTTGGGTGCTGCTGTTCTGAGATGTACCAGGGTGGGCTGTGATGCACTGGAGGATGGATTTGGAAGGGGGGGCGGGAGTGTATTTGCTGGTCTGCAGTTATGGTGTGACATCATGGCTCTACAGGTGGCCAAAATCAATGCACATCAGCTTCTTCAGACATTTATTTTGCTGCCTTGGCCTAAGGACTTGTCATGGCAGCAGCTCCTTTCAGAGGTCAGCAATGTGGCAGCTGGTGTTGGGAGACAAACAATCCTGTTCCTTACTGCTCCTGGGCATCAGGGTCAGGATAAGCCTTGTGGAGCTTGGAGAGTCCCCCAGTGCTCTGCCATCTCCCCTTGCACCCTGGACTTGCTTTCTGTGTGCCCCCCAAGAGTGGCTGTGCAAGCCCTTACCTGCCCTGCCTCATCCTGGCTTGGGCAGCATAGCTTTGGTGGCTGCAAATCCAGACTGAAGTTAAGAAATGGACATTGAAGGAGTTAAAAACACATTCCCATCCCTTCGTAGTAAGGAGCCCCTGCTATGGGAACATGTTTGTCCTGTGACATGGCTGTCACCTCTCTCTGGCGAGGGATGCAGGACTGGTGAAGGGCTGCTGATCCCTGCGACTAAGCCTGAGAATAAGTACCTGGAGCACATTAGTTCTGCTTTAGTGTCATTTCAATATGAGTGAGAGGGACTTAAAGGGATTTTCTGTGCTTTTCCGAAGACTGGGGATAGTAGCGGATAAGGCACTGCAAGCCATCAATCCTCCATCAGTCAGGTAGAGGTTCCAGCAGGATGAAGAGCCTGCATTGGTGGACATCAGCCCAAAAGCACTGCCTGGTCTTCCTCTGCTTGATGCTTGGGCTGTAGTTTCACTGTCAAAAGTCAATTCTTCCATCCCCTGGTTCCCAGGACAGGGGAAAAGCTGGTGTGGGCCTTTTAGAGGCTGTTTTGTTTCTGCTGGGGAGGAGCAGTGTTTGCTCTTATTTCCAGATGATGTGGGGAAGGAGTATGAGGGCAGAAGAGGCACATGCAGCTTCTACTCCGTGCAGATCCCCATGGCACAAGTTTTCAGAGCAATCTGCTCTGGGCTCAGCAGGTTTCAGGGCTGGTGGCTCTGGCAGCTGCCTTCCAGGGTGCCCCAAAGTGGCAAACCTTGTTTTGTGTTTTCCAGCAACTTCTTTTTGACAGCATCTCCTTGGTGCATTCACCAGTTGCAGAAGACTGGGTGGAGGAACTTCTGCTGGTGTGAAAAACTGTGAGAAACTGGAAAAGGAGAAAAGTTCCAAAGGCACCGGTGGGAGCTGGATGCCTTAACCTGTGCCTTTGAAAATATTCCCCAATGGCTTGAATATTTGGTTATGGTGAATTTTGAGCTGCATAAGCAGGTGTGTTCCTGTTTTACACTTGAATGTGAGATTGGAAGTGTGCGCTCTGCTTGGTTAGAGGTGAAAGTCACGGGGTGGGGAACGGGGAGGGAGGAGGCTGCCGGGGTGCTGCGACAAAACCCAGCACGTTGGCAGGGGCAGCAGGGTACCAGGAAGGGTCCTGTTGCTGCAGTCTGGCAGGGAGAGAGGAAAAATTGTGTTTGTTTTATTCTGTACCACCTTTCCTGACCCTGTGGTCAGCCTGGGCTTTGCAGCCCTATCATTTTCCTCTCCCCAGTTAGGCAAAGCACTGGTCCCCGTCCTTTCTTACCTTCTGGCTTGAGCATCCCCTGAGATGCTCTCAGCTGCTGACGAGTGCAGGGAAATAATGAATCCCTGCTGTCACACTTCTCCTTTTTGTTTAAACTTAAAAATAATAACAGCTTTGCTGCAGATCTCCATGCCTCCCAGTCCTCTCTCCCTCTCCCTAATGAGGGCATGGTATTTATAATTACCAATGCGGCAACAGCACATACAGAGGTGGCTTTGACACTTGCTGCTCAGTGGGTGGGTTTTTCCAGGGAACTCCTCTTTGTTTCGTGCTTAGAGGAGAGAAACACTTTCCTGCCTGCTTCTCAAAAGCTCTGGGACTGCTTTATCACCCTTGAAGGGTGACCAAGCAAGGTGGCTTGCTTGGTCTAGAGAGGTAGGAATGGCAGGGATGCATTGCCCGGTCAACATGAGTATTGTGGGATCTGGCTGAGCAGGAGCTTGGGGCTGTGGGCTCTCCTGATAGTCCCAGTTTAGGCTTGGAGAGCGTGGGGTGGTGAAGGGTGGTGGTTTGGGGAATTGGTTTGAGTTGTGTGGAGGTAGTGGGCTTCTCCTGGCAGGGCTGGGGAAGAGTGTTTTGCAGAGGAGTCGTCTTCAAGATCATCTGAAGCAGGGAGTGGGTTGCACGGTGGTAGAAGCAGGGACTGGGGTTTCAGGGGCTTTCTGGAAAGGGGACTTGGTGCTTCTCATGGATCTCCTGTCCTGAATCTGTCTCTGTGGGCTGAATTTCTCAGGTGGACATATCAGCCTTGGGCACGGAGGCTCAGCTAGCTGCAGAGACCCATGGGTGCATCGGTGTGGAGAGCAGCCTCCTTGGGAGGAGCCCTTTTGGGGAAGAGGGACCTGTTGCCTGTGCGGCAGAGTCATGTGTGAGCTGAACACGTGTGAGATGAGGCAAGGAAGGGGGAAAAAGAGGAGTTATTTTTAGGTTGACTTTTCTGTGAATTCAGCGCTAGTGAAAAGTGCTGGATTGACAGCTCTGGAGACTGAAGCGGGCTGCAAACCACGGGGAAGGGGCAGCCCAGCAAACCTCCCTGCGAGCTCCATGGTTCAGGGTGGGATGCTGGGACCGTCCCTCATCGGCTCAGACTGTCTGGAGAGCAAAGTCACAGGGGGTGTCCTTTGTGTTGAGGAGAGCTGGTGCACCAGTGGGGTTTTATGCAGAGGATATGAGCTTGCCAGAGGACAATCTGGGGTTACCTGTGCTTGGTGTGGCTTTGTGCTTTGTGGCTCACCCCGTGGTGATCTCCTCATGGCTCCTCAGCTGCACAAGGACCAGCTGAACCTGCAGCAGGAGGGCTTGGGCTTTCTTCTGCTGCAGCAGGACCATTGCCATTTCCACTAACCAAATTGCCCAGGTACGTTTCTTCCCCGTGCTCCAAGGTGTGGAAGGAAAGGTCTTCACATGGGGCTTCAGGCTCTCAGAGCAGCTCCAGACTGGTGAGACTGGGGGGGTGCCTCTGCTGTCCACCTGTCAGCCCACCTCTTCTTCTTGCCCAACTGTTTACTTCTGGCTTTTGTTTCCTGGACTTGTTGCTATGCATGCGGCGTGTGGAATGAGCTTCAGCGAATATAGGCCACACTTTGATTGTTCAGCAAGCTGGAAAATGATGATTATAATTTTTGACAGAAGGGAAGGAGGGGGAAGGAGATCTCTGGGCTTTCAAATCTGCTCTGTCATAAGCAGGATCTGGCAAGGGCCTTCCGATGACTTCTCCCACCCCAAAGGAAATGGCGTTTGCATAGCAAGAGGGGTTAGAGGAAAAATTCCTCTCTTTACAAGGACAAACTAGTGCTTCTTTCACCAAACCTTGCACCTTGTGCAGCGGTCCTGTCACAGGGCATAAGGGAAATGCAGTTGGTGTTGTCCAGTAATGCATCCGAGAGAAACCTGGATGCTGCTGAAAAAAGCCCCATCCTTGTTAGAGCAGCTCACGTGGAGCGCATCCATCCTGGTGCTACCTGCAGTGCCAGCCCCAGGGGACAGGGGCATTGAGGTTCTCAAAGCCACCCTGTGCAGGGAGCATCCTGAAACTGTCTGGAAATGAAGCCCGAAACACCTCATGGACTTATCTCAAAGAGGCGGCTGGCTCTGGGGCCACACCAGGAGTGGACGTGTCTCAGCAGGTTCCAGGGGGGCAGCAGAGACCTTGGCTGCTCTTGCTGTGCCCCTTCCTGGCTCAGCCATCCAGACAATCGCCGTTGGCATTGGCTGCACGGTCCCTGTTGGATCTGCCCGTTTGTTTATTTTATTTAATGGCGTTGGCTAATTTCCACTTTAATTTTTCCGTTGTTGTTTATTTTAATGCGATCACTCCTAATGAGGCTAATGACATTTAGTCTCCATGGCGGCGCATTTTAATTTGGTCACTGAAATGTCAGCGGGAGGCAGCCACCTCCTATCAGCCTGTGACAAAAGGCACCGCAGACAAAGGGGTCTGTGCCCGGCTGTCCTGTGCCCTCCTTATCTCCTGCCTCCCAGGGATGGGACAGGGAGTTTGGCAAAGCCACCATCCTGCTGTCCCCTCCTCTGCTGGCACCCAGGGAGCGAGCTCGGCCGCCAAACGCTGAGGATGAAAGGCGAGGGCTGCCGGAAACACAACCTTTTGAGGCGAGCCAAGGCGACGTAATTAATCAGATTTCAAAGCCTCTGAGCAAAGTTTGCTTTGATCAGCAGGGAAATCTGTCCACTAGGTCGTTCTGCTGCCCCTGGTGCTCTTCTGTCTCTGCCCATCCGCCTACCTTGCCACCTCTTCTTTCCATGGCCAGGGTGACAAACTCCTACAGCTGGGTGGGACCTTCCAGCTTGCAAAGCATGGACCAGCATCTCCTCACCAGGGCTGGCGTGGTGGGACAGGCACTTGTGAGCCCCTTTGTTGTCGTGCCATGGGGTTGGAAATGAGGGGGTAGGAGGACCAGGAGCTGGAAGTGTACATAGGCATTGCAGAGGTCCAGGTGGTCCAATGCTGCAGTGTGATTTTTGGAGAGAGCTCTGGTGCGAAGTTGGGGTGTCAGGAGCAGCCTAAAACCCAAGGGAGACAGCACTGGGGTTGCAGGTGGCTGTGCTGGAGAGATGGCAGCTCTGTGTTGTGTTGTACTTGAGTCCTCTCAAGATGCTAGAAGCCTGAGCCGTTTTACTTAAGAATGAGTCCTTTTTTCTGCAATCTGGGTCCCAATGCAACTGAATTTGATCTGTTCTCCTTTGATCTGTTCCTCCCTCTCCATTCTGTGTACCAGGAATGGATGAAGATTAAAGTTTGCAGCTTCTGAGCAAACTAGGTTGCTCATCACTGCGTGATACCCAATTACCTGCTGATACCTCAGGAGTGAGGAGGTATTGATCTGGCTTGGATTTGAACTTGTTGAACCAAAGAGCCTGGATATTTCAAATCCATTGCTTACGACGTGCTGTTTCCTCCAGGAATCAAAGCACAACGTGGACTGTGTTTCTGTGTCCCTTGGTCCTTGGGGGCTGAGGGGAGGGTGGGTCTGTTATCTCTGCCACGTGGGAAATGACCAATGAGTGATAAATAATGGCATCTGTACCGTCCACAGTACAGGAGGGCTATAAATGTAATGACTTTTGTGATGTACCTGAGGAATATCTCCATTTTACTGAAAACAAGTGCCCAGGAGTTGATTTTTTTTTCCCCCACGCAGGTGGTTTTCTCCCTGTGGAGAAAGTGTGAGCACTGCAGAAGTGCCTTTGATGGCATCCCATGTCCACCTTCCTCCTGTCTTCTGCTGCCCATTGCGTTCCCAACCAGAAATAACCTATCAATTCAAAATGAACCCAAAAATTCTCCCCAGATCACCTGGTGAGGTGAGACCTGAAACGTTTATTACTGAAACTCTGTAGCAACAGGTCTTGCACTTATGTAGTGGTTATTTCCAGTAGATCTGAAAATACTTTGCGGTGAAGAGAAATTTCGTTGTCTCTGGTTTTGCAGAGAGGGAAGCCAAGGAATAAAGAGGGGAAATGACTTGCCTGAGGCATGTGCAGAGACACGTGTTAAGAGACGTGTCCTCGCTGTAGCTCCAATCTGAAGTGGAGGTTTCTGTATGTTTTTCCTTGTGAAACCAGGAGTTTTCAGCTTCCCCCTTTGAGTAACCCAGGAGAAAGGTTTATGGAATCAATACATTGGGTCCTAAAATCCCTGTGCTGGGCTGGCACAGATCTCTTGGAGCATCACGAGGCTCTTGGACTTGCACTGTGTGACCATCGGAGTGGCTGCTGCCCAGGAGGGGTTGTTGCACCCTTCAGGTAGACAAACATGAAGCCACAATGAGCAAGAGCATGATGATTTCCGGGGTGGAAGCAGGAGGAGAGCAGGGAAGGAATTCTCTGGCCGATGCCTTTGCCAGCTGTTCCATATCCTCGGGATACTTTGTCTTTATAAAGCAGCAATAAGTGGACAGTATAATATATTTCACTTTTAATAAGGTGTTGCCAGTTGCACACACTCGGCAGAGCAATTAGTGTCAAAAGCAGCTAAGCAATGGCGGGGAGCCGTAATTCCACTGTTTACCAGGCTGGAGGATTTATGGGCAGGCGTTGGGGGGAGCCGCGGTCGCAGCTTGGCTGGAGATACAGGAGGTGCCGTGCACTGCTTGGAGATGTTGAGTCCTGCAGAGTTGTGGCAGCTCTTGAGAGAGAGGCAAAAATGAGCCCCTGCTTCATTTTGGGTGGACCCCCAGCTCTGGGGCTTGGGAGGAAGCCTCTGGAGGGGGATGCTGGGGCTGCTCAGATGTGCCAGCCAGCCTAAAATTGAGGTGGGGAGGACCTGTTCACTGTTTGTGTGTTGGCCTGGAAGTCAGAGCTTTGTGGTAGGAGGTTGTTCTCACTGGGGAGGTTTCACATCTGATCAAAGGGAGACTCTGGCCTTGGTTGGTGTGTGGGCATTGAGCTGATGGAGATGGGCTGGAGATGGGAGTGTTCATGTCTGAGGGAGGCTCCTCTGCATCTTCCAGCCCCTGAAATTCCTGGAAGTATCCAGAGCTGATGGGGGACCTGGTGGCAGTGCTTTGCTTGAGTAACCCCTTTTGCCGTGTGAATTTTCCATTCCACGCATCTGGGACTTCTTTAGTTTTAATTCTTTTTCGCATTGGGTCATGTTGGGCAAAGAGCTTCAGTGAACTCAGCCCGGGGAGGAGCTCATCTCTGCTTCCTTCCCGTGAACTGAGCAGCCCCTGCTTTTGTCTGGGGACTCTCTGATCCTCACTGTGCAGGTTTTATAAAGACTGTCTGTGTGCTGATGTCTCTGCCCAGGCAGCCAGTGGATCCATCCTGCCTGAGCCCTCCTGCCCAGATCTAACTGGGCTCACGCCAGTGCTTAGGGCTGGGTTTCCAGAGGTGCTGCTTGGCTGGCAATAGCTTTGTGGATGGACAAAAAGCTCCAAAGAGATGGTGTGGATAGAGTGCCTGATGGTACAGATCAGGCTGCAGACGCAATCCAGCCCGGATCCACCTTCCCCTCCCCTCTCAGAGGGAGCAGCCAGAGCGTTTGGTGTCTGGAGTGAGCACAGGCAGTGCTCCTGAGCCCGTGCCCCCACCTGCTCCCCCTTTCCCACCCCCTGTTTCTTGGTTCAATAAAGTCCCAGTTTCTTGGGTTTGTTCTCCGAATTGAAAGCCTTCCATTTTCACACCTCTGTAATTGGTGCTATCTGTTGAGAGAAACTCTGCAACTTCAGCCAGACAAGGTCAGGAGGAGCTGAATTGAATTAAAAGGAGCAGAAATTGGTTCGAGGTGGGCAGAGGGCCGCGGGGAGAACTATGCAATTTCTCTCCTCGGGGTTCCTGATGAGCAGAGCGAGCGGCAGCTTCCCATCTCAGCCCACGGGGGGCTGACATCAGCCCACCCACACCTTAATCTGCACGCCAAGGTGGGCACCTCTCAATTGAAAACAAGGAAATGAAACCCAGCATCTCCTCCTTTTATCTGGTCAGCGGGACAGGGCTCGGCTCCTCCGGTTCCTTGGCTAGGATGCTGACAACTGTCACTGAAATGACCTTGCAGTGATTAAATACAGCAAGAAATGATGTTTTTAATAAAAAAACTAAAGCTGTGATACAAGCTGATGGCTGGGAGATTTAAGGTGCTGTGTGTTAATCCTACCTGTAACTCAAACCCAGGTGGAAATAAACCCAGTGCTGTCAGGCTGAGTTAAGGGTGGATCACAGCTCCCCAGCTCAGTCTCTGGTGGCTCAGGTTGGTGTAAAACAGGAGCAACTTCAGCTGAAGCTGGTGGGTTTATAGCCATGGGGTAGAGCTATGGCTGGAGAGTGCTGTGGGAAGTGCCATGGCGTGGAGTTGTCTTAGGGGAATAGATGTGATGCTTGTAGCTCTTACAAGGCTGCTTGGAAATTTACCCACATTCTCCCCTCTCTCCCCCCTCCTTGAAAAACGTCCATTTCTTCACTCACAGGATGTATAAGCACTCTTTGCTTGCCTCTGGAAAGTTTCCTTGTCCTGAGCTTGCTGTTTGGAGGAGCAGGAGGAGACCCACCCCAGGAGGAGAGTGCTGTCCCCTCCAGTCCCTGCTCTGCCTTTATCCCTCTTCCCCAGGCTGGGCTGGCTTTCTCTTTTGGAGCTCTGCTACTGGGTGTATAATCAGTGTTTATAAGGGATTTGGCCCCAGGTCTTCCCTAGCCCAGCTAAATGTCCTTGGCTCTTCAGAAATAGAGCCGCTCTCGCTTTGGTGCTGGCTTGGTGAGCATTCAGAGTAGAGTGGCTCCAACAGGACGGCGCAGAAAAGGGGGGAGCTATTTCAAATGGTGAAATTTCAAGCAACAAGGGAATAATTTTCCACCCACTTCTGAGCTGGAGCGAAGCCCTTTCAGTCTCTCTTTCTCTTGCTCCCCAGCTGGGCTGGCACCGGGGATGTGCCATTTATTAGAAGCAGCAAGAAGGCACATGGCCAAGGTAGCCTTGGAGGATGCCAAGCACGGTACCCTGGCTGCCCAGCTCTTTAGAGGGTGTGCTCGGAGGATGTCCTCAACTCCATTTCCCCCCCCTGGGGGACTCGGTGCTCGTGGTCTGACTATTCTCTGTTCCCATCCTTGGGCAGGAGGGGAGCCACGGGCATGGCTGCAGCCGGCACAGCACCCTGTGACCGCCCTGGGCCCCGGCTCTGCCTCTCTCGTAATTTATACAAGAGCAAGCTGATGTTCCCTTTTAAATTGACAAAGGCAGAGAATGGAGCCTGGGAAGCCCTCTGACCCTGGAGCCCTGCTCCATGAAAATTACAGGCGCTGTACAGCGCGTTTCCTCTTGATGTACTTGCAGTGGGGAGATGCTGGTTAATTTGCCAGGACTCAGAGGTGACCTGGGTTTAATAAAGAGGATTAATGGATTTGAGCTAAAGGTCTCGGCTGTTTTGAGCTGATAGCCTTCTCCTTCGAAGACACTACAGCAAGGCAGGGCTCAACCTCTTGCAGGGAGAGGCAGAGGAGGCTCGCTCCCAGGAGCACGCTGCTGCGTCAAGGAGTGATTTCTGTGGGGTTCATCAGCAAAGCCTCCAGCATCAGCTCCTGCCTGGCATTGCTGCCTCCAGAGACTGGAGCTGCTCTGGGATGTCCCCTTCTCATGTCCCAGGCACATGTGCCATCCCCAGGCTGGGGGGATGACCAGGAGGCTGAAGGCAAAGGGCACAGACCCTGTGCTCAGCCTTTTATTCCCGTTTTGGGGTTTGATGCCAAGTTTGGGTGCAGACCTGACATTTGTGTGGCTGGTCTAGGATAGGAGATGGCTACAGTGCCATCCAGCCACTGCATCCCTATGGCAGGCTGACCTTCCTGAGAGGAGTTTCTGTTTCATACCGAGTCTGGCAATGCTTCCCGCAGTCATTTACCCACTACCCTGATCCCTCGGCAGGGTTTTAGGGATGGGGATGGCTATACTAGGAGACTTTGCAGTGGGAGCAGCAAAGGAGAAGGTTTGGCTCAGGGGCTGGAAGCCTGAGCATTGTCACAGGGGGATGAAGGCATCTAGGTAGGATGGAGAAGGAGTTTCTCACTTGAGGAAGAAGAAAATGATGCACAGGTAAAATGTAAGTGGTGTAGGGGTGGCAGGGCTGAGCATCAGTGGACAGGAGCTGTAGGAAGGCAGTTTGTCTCAGCAGATCTGTGCTGCCTGCCCTGCTGGCAAGCCCCTGTGTCCCGTTCTCATAAGGGTTAGTGACAGCCCTGGGAGGATGATCCCATGGGGCTGTCAAAACTGCTAGCAGGAGGGATAGGCTGCCAGTGGCTGCGAGGGGGAAAGGGCTGAGCTGAGCTGCTGCCATACCCCCCCTCCTCTGCCATCTCTTTATGTCCCTCGCACTCAGAGAGCACTGAATTCCCCGCAGCATCCCACTCCCTGGCCCTGGAGCCTGGCGATATTCCCGTAATAAATGAGCGGAGCACTTTGGACAGGAGCAGAGAGGGACTGGGCTGCTTCCCCTGCCGGGAAAATGCAGACGATCAATGTAATCAACTTCTCCTTCAGGTCCTTTTTGGGTTGGGTGGGAGAGATGCTCTCCCTGAAACCCCTTTATTGAGTAGAGAAGGTGCAATGCAATTACAAGCTGTAGCTTTTAGCAGCTCCTGGCTTCTGCGTTGTCTTTTTCTTAGCCAGCAGCATGCCTCGTACTTGAAGCATTATTCTCTTAAAACCCCATTTCCCCTCCTTTCAGAAGGGCAGGTAAGCATCCAGCAATTCATCCTTTGTCAACCGAGGGGTGGAAGTGTTCAAAGAGAGATCGCAGCGTGGAGCTGAGTCTTCTCTAAATTATTCTTGCTCTCTCTGGAGCTGGACACTGACCTCTCTTAGCCTAATGCTCATCAGGGAAATCCAAACAAACGATTTCCTTGAAGAGCTGAGAATAAGGTCAGAGCCGAAGCCGTCTGCACTCTCCTCCCAGTGAATCCCAGGATAGGAAGAGGCTGTATTAGATGTTCCATGGAGAAATTAAGTATGGGAGCCTGAATGAGTGATACAGCAAACACACTGGGATGTGATGCTCTGTTGTGATGGATCCTGATGTGCTGCTGGATCGCAGCTCCAGGTGAAAGCCCCGGGGGGAGTTTGTAGGGGTGCGTGTGGCTGCACAAACCCCGAGCATCCTTAGGAATGAATTCATATTTTGTCCAGCTCAGCGTGTGTTTTGGTCACTTCTGGCTGGGTTTTTTTTTGTCTGGGAATTGTGTGACTCATGGGGAATTTTTTCCCTTTATAAACAGGCCTGGGTTTGAGTCTCAGCTGAAATGAAAAACAGGGAAAAAAAAAAAAAGAAATAATGATTTGTTGTCATTTAATCTCTTGTGCTGCTCCTACTCAGCAGAGTTCAGTGCAATAGCCTGTCTGGCAAATAATCTTTAGTGCTCACAAGTGGCCAGAACTTGAGTTTTGTCTCATGTCTGCTTCCTCCAGCAGCATCACCTCTGTACCATCCTCTTCCTCCTCCTGGGGGGCTCTGTCCCTGCCTGCCACCGGGAAGGTTTTTTGATGTGACACAAGAGATCCAGCTAATGGCTTTGTGCTGCCTTCCCTTATCCGGGGGGCTGGGCATGAAATTTAGCTGTGCCCTAGCTGGGAGAAATGTCTATTCTGGTTGGTGACAGGGACTTGCCCGGCGTACAGAGGAGTTCTTTGGCCCCGAGGCTGCTTCCTGGGAATGCCCTGGCTTTGGATGCAGAAAGCATCTTTGCAGTCGGGTCAGGCACTCTCCCTGGAGCTGAGCCCTGTGCTGAGCTGGCCCCGCTGGGACCCGGGGGTGCCTGCATTGTCTCCCCTCCTGCTGCCTGCAATTTGGACCTGAGATTCCCCTGTATTATTTAGCTGGACGTTGGAGATTAGGGATATGCAGTTTGAGGGAAGGAGCTGGGCAGAGCATCCCCAGCCTGGGTTGTGCCTGGGAAGCAAACGGAGCGGTTCCATGGCCCAACCCTCCAGGCTCGCACTGCTGCCGAGGCTTTTCCTGGGATAACTGTCATCCCGGGCACCAGGCCTAGCGAGAAATTGCTGTTCACCCCTGCAGCAGGAGATTTAATTATCATTAGCTTAGCTTGCATAGCTCCACGTGGTGTTGTGCAGCTGCGAGTTTATCTGGGCCTCTTAAAAATCCAGCTGCAATACATTTATTTTTTTTTTCTCATTTTCCATGTTGTTTTTTTTTTTTCTCTTTGCCTCTTACAAAAACTTTGCTATCCTAGAACATTTTGGGTCACTTCCACAGCCTGTGCATCCTCGAGATGGGTATTTCAAGGGGGCTTGGAGCCCAGCAGCAATAGCAACCTGTGCTGAAAAATATTCAAGTCCCATTCTCAGGGCTTGGGCAGTTTTTGCAGTATTTTGATGTTTATTTTATCACCTTTCAATTACTCTGGGGGAAAAAAAAGAAGCATTCAAAAATCACCATTTTCTTGCTGTCAGGTTGTGAGCAGGAATTGGGGTCATGGCGGGTGAAGGAGGAAGGGAAGACATTCACAGGGAATTTCCCTCTCCAGGCTGGATAAAGAGAAGTTTGTTTGCATCATGCAGCATCCCCAAAACTTTCTTTTTTAACTCCAAATTGTTTTTCTTCACCAAAAATCCACTTTTGCTGGGGTATCCTAGATGGGTTCTCATCCTCTGGGACAAATCCTTGGCACGATGACCTTTTCCCATGGCTTTTCCCATCCCTTCCCCACCCAGCCCTCAAAGCTGCTTTCCCCCCATTGCCAATAAAGGCAAACAAAAATTAAATCTATAATTATCATTACTAATTCCACTTAATTAGTCACAAGCCAGCAGCCAAATTGGCTTTCTCATAATTATCAGATAAGCAGTAAGCACATCTCATAGATTATAATTAACACTGCTTAATTAAAATCTAATATACATACACCCCTTCCTCACCATATGCCTAATTGGGTTCACCAACAGCGGGGGTGTGAAGCCCCCATCACCATCACCCCCCCTAAAAGTTCTCTTGATGCCACTTCTGTGTTGTGTTGGTGGCAGGGCAGGATGCTCTTCTTCATTTGCTTTAAAACATCCTTGGCTCGAGAAAAGGCATCTCCCTGGTGCAGGGTGGACTCACACAAGATGCTCTCCCGACTTAACTATTTTTTTTATTATTATTGTTATTGCTCCAGCTGTGACCTCTCCATAATCTACACTGGGCTCTGCAATAATAAAGCAGCTTGAATAAACTCTGCTTCCAGAGGCAAAGGCTGGATTTTGGGGCTGAGCTCTGGAAGTTGTTGCCTTTCTTACTTCCTTCTTATTTTCCTGAGCAGGGTGAGAAGCTGCTCTAAGGCTGTGGTGAAGCCTTGTGTAGAACTTTTGCCCTTGCTTGGGGTGTGAGAAGGACCTTGGTGCCCTTCAGGGCCTGGATGAGGGTTGGTGGTCTCAGGCAAGAGCCTGCAAGCGATGGTCTGTGCTCTTGGACAGCCTTTAGCTCTGCTTCCCTGCGTTTGGTGGAAACTTGTGAATGGGAAACCAGGGTCTGAGCCAGCTCTGTTGTCCCTGGGTGGCCACTGCCTCCCCAGGCATCACAAAGGGCCACCAAGCCTTCTGTGTCCCGTTGCAGGTGGCCACTACGTTTGACCTTGGGGCAATAATTATATCTTGCTCCCAGGTAGCTGTGCCTCCCGTTTGCAGAGGAGCTCTTGCCTACTTGGCTGCCTGAGAGAAGTGGAAACTACTGATAGTGCTGATTATTAATTAGATCATTTGCCTGCCAGTTTTTGCTGAGCTAATATCTGACTGGTGAGTTGATTCACTGTGGGAGATTTGTGAAATGTGATTTCCGTCTCAGAGATGCTGAGCTGAGCTTCTTGCAGCCAGCTCCTTCTCCAGGACTTAATCCTCGTGATGCCTGGGCTGGAGAACCCCTCCTTCTGCTCCAAAGGGCGAGAGCTGGGGCATTCCCTTGGGGAGGGGGTTTCCATCTGGGTCGTTCCAACTGGTGTTGCTGGAGTGGAGCTGTGGGTGATGCAGGGGTGTCCTGCTGGAGCTCATCTGCAAATGCATGAGAATCTCAGGTCCAAACTGCAGGCAGCAGGAGAGGAGAGAATGCAGGAGGCTGTGGGATGTCAAGGCTTGGCACGTGTGCCTGTGTCGGGGGAGGATTTGCGGATTAGAGATGTGTAATTGTATGTAGTGCATGACAAAACAAAATAAGTGGCAGAAAGAACTCAGTCGTATTAAGAATTCAAAGTAAGCATTAAGCTTTTTTACATTAAGGGGAAAAAAAAAGCCGGCAAAATGAGCGAGGCAAAATCCCCTTTTCCTCTGCAGCCTTTGGTCCGCACGCTCCCCTGCGGCTGCGGGGAGGTGCAGCCTGGTTGCGGGTGCTGCAGGGTGAGGGATGCTCCCTGCCCATGCAAGACCCTCTGTCTTGGTGGCCAACCACTTCCAAAAACCCTTCCTACCCAGCTGCCAGACTGGGATGGATCTGCTGGCTGAGGGCAGATGTGCGTTTGGAAAATGAAGGTGAAACGCAGCTGGGGCTTCCAGGCTGGTTTTCCTGGTGCTGTTGATGTGCCTTTGGAGCAGCAGCCAGGTGCCTTGGGCCAATGGTGTGGTCCCAGACTGGTGGTGTGATCCCAAACTAGTTGCAGGAGGTGCTCAGCTGGTCCTTGCTGCCCCTGCTGCCATGCAGTTGAGCATCTCAGCAACTGGTTGCTCGTGAGCTTTTTGCTAGACCGGGCGAGACAGCTGTATGCTTTCTTCCGTGGGGATTTCTCGCCATCATAAGATCTTCCCAGATTAAGTAAATAATTTCACATTAGCTTAATTAAGTCTAATAGACTCATTAGTTCACTCTTTGTGCGTATTCCCAGGGGAACGATGGCCGGGAACCGTGAAGAGTTGCTACGGAGAAATCCTGTGGCATCTTGAAGGCGGGCGCTGGCAGTGAGGAGCTCTGCTCCTGCTTGGAGGTTGGCTCCAGGAGGTTTGGGAGTTACAAATTCATGTCCTCATGGCTGGTTGGTTCATGGGCAGGTCTTTCCTGGCTGGAATGCTGTTGGTTGTTGGGCTGGCTGGTGGTGCAAGCGTGGTGGGTGCAGTGTTCCGAGCAGGAGCATGGTCCGGACCATCCCCTGGTGTCCCAACAGCCTCTGTGTGCTTGAGGGTACCTTGACCTACTTTGAAGATGGTAGCACCACGAGCCTAGTTTGGCAGTCCCATGAGGTCAGACTTTGGGATGAATTTTTTAAGAATTTTGCAGCACTTTTGTTATTTGTACCTGATGCTGGCTCCATGAAGCCAAGAGGTTTCTCAGCCTGATTGGAAGCATGGAGAAGAGCAAGGGGTCCCAACCCAATGGCAGGGTTTGGATGGCTCCTCAGGCAGCCGTGAGGACAGGTTATGGCAGAAGCAGCTCCTGGATGCTGCTTTGCCCAAAGGATTTTGGCTTTTCTGTTCCCTGCCTTCCTGGTGGGGTGTGATAGTGAATTGTACTGCGGTGCACAGGACGTTTTTATGATGCATCTTAAAGTTACACCAAGGGCAGTGAGAGCATATGGCTGGGTGACCTCTTTTGGCATTTGCATAAATCTAAATGAGATAAAATGGCGAGAGAAAAGCAGGGACCTGCCTCTCTCCTTGTTCTTGTGGTGTGCTTCTATCTCCCACACACAATGCTGAGGAGTGGAAAGCACAGAAGAGGGAGGTAGACATCTGGTTTCTCTTTCAAAAATATTGCTTGTTCTTTATTTATAAAGAAATTCTTGTATTTAAAGCCAACACTCATCTCTTGTACCAGCAGAAGAGCAGAGATAGGTGGATAGATTAGAGGGAAGTGGATTGTGCATATAAATGGGAGTTAATTTTCTGACTCTTTGGAGAAATGAAACCAAGCTGAGAGCTGTGGGGTGGGGGTCTCAGCCGTATTTTGCCTTCAAAAGCAGCATGAGAGGTGCCTGTCCTGGCTGGAGGGATGCTGGGTACCACCCTCTCTGCTGCATGGCAGAGGGGCAATCAGAGCACCAGAGGGGGCAATTCCTGTTAGCCCGGTGCTTTTGAGACTTGTGCCTCCAGATCCCACCCGTAGCATTTCCCTTTGTCCCATGGCATGGTGTGACTCTGGATGGGCAGGGGGGGTTTGGTCCTGGCTGTGCAACAACTCCAGGAGGGATGGGAATAGATTGAAATGCTAAATATACCCAGCAGGAACCAGCTGGAGCCAGTGGGAACCTCAAACATATACCTATAGAGGAAGAACACAATGTTTCATTTGTTTTGTTTTATTTCACAAGAAAAATCTTCACAGCCTAAACTGTCACTTTGGAAATAATTCGTGGCTGAGGATTTCAACACCCACTCCAATGATATTTTATTCTGACCCTAAACAAAATCAATAGCTTTTTTTTTCCTCCTCCTTTTTCTTCTTCCTTGAGAAAACAGTATTTTTCAGCTCAGTGAAAGAAGAAAATAGATTCTGCCCAGTGTTGTTAAAAGGATATTATAACCAGTGTCTCTGGAAGTGTAAAAAGTACATGATCTAATATGTCTGGAGCAATTTGAAAGGCTGCTTTATTTAGGATAATGGAGAAGCAGCAGTAAACCTCATAATCTTCCAGGATAAAGAGTACAGCAGGAGGGTTCAGAGCTGCAGCTTTCTGCCCTGGCTGCTTTTTCTCACCTGTCAGAGCCAGGGCTCAGTGCTGGATGGGGCACAGCGAGGAGGTGGTACCCACCAGTACCCCAGGGGCACCGACTGGGTGATGCTGGGGGTCCTACTTTGAGTCTGCGAAACCCCTGTGGAGGGAAGAGAAGCTCTGGGATGCAGAAGCATCTCTCTGGGAAGGCTTACAGCAGCAGGGATGAAGCAGGGGGGGGGGTGTCTCTGGCACCAATGTTGCATCTTTTCATGTTCCCAGTCTCTGAAAGCAGAGAGAAGCCTTCAGCAATGTTGTTCCGTCTGTTTCCTTTCTCAGGAATTACAGAAAATCTTGTTTGTCAGAAGGGAAGGGGGAAAAAAAAAAGAAAAAGAGGAGTCTGGTGAATTTAAAAATAAATTATAAATTTTTTTTTAATAAATTATGAATACGTTTTCTCTGTCAGGGTTTGAGACTGTGCTCTGATCAAAAAGTTTCCGAGTGTTTTCTCTCCCTGCTTACTCAAATGTAGATGTGTGCATTTCTGCTCCTGATTTTATTTTATTTTATTTTGATGAATTTTTTACTCCACCAACAAAAAATACTTTGTTTGTTCTTGACGGGTGCCAAGGGAGAAAACTTTTGAAATCCTGCTCAAACACTTCACTTGCAATCAGGGTGAACACTAAGGGGATGCTCTGTGCCACTGCATCCCCTCTGGCTCTTGGACAGGGAGCAGGAGGAGGCAGCAGAGAAAGGGGGGATGGAGGAAGCTGGTGCAGGGTGGGTTTGATGTGTGCCACCAGCCCTGTTGTTAACAGAGGTTGTTTGTGATGGGCAAGCAGTCTCTTGAAGGTCTTTACAAAGGTCTGAGGTCTAAATCCTTTGAAGAAAAGAGATCCAGTGGGTTTGCATCCTCTTGTCTCCATGCCCAAGCTTCCAAGTGCCCCGGTTTGGCATCCGTGCCAGACTCTGGCTCTGCTCTGGCTTTTGCTCCTTGTTGCAGGTAAGGACCTGGTTCGTTACGGGCACCTTCTCCTGATGCCATCCAAAACTGCTGCCCAGCAGCGCATCCTTGGGCCGCTCATCGGGCTGGATAAAAGGGACTTTATTAGCCTTTCCTTCAGAGAATGACAGGGGCAATCACTCTTGTAGATTTTAATTAAAATGTTTAATTAAGCACAGTTCTAGCAGGCAGAAAAGTTAACACTAATCCTGGCCGAGTCCCCAGGCTTGGAGTTAATGGAGGTGGGAGAGAGGAGGAGATGCACAAAGCTGCACAAAGATGACCCTGGTCACAATGATACCTGTGTGTGCTGATGGTTGCTTTCTCTCTGGTGCTAGTTAGAGGGGAATGGTGGCTTCCTTGGATCTGCTGGCCATGCTCCTGCCATCATTGGCTGGGTCTTTGCCTTTTTCACAGTGGTGGCTCATCTTCTTCAACCCGAGGTGCACTGCAACCCCCAGGTCCTTCTCAGCAGCTCTTCTGCTCAGCCAATCCCTTCCCAGCCAGTACCAGAGTGTGGGATTATTTTGTGCCAGTTTGGCATTTTAACTTGCTTAGTGTCATAGATGCTCTTCAACACTTTGAAGAACATAAAAACAGATCCCTGGAGTGTGTTGAGATTTGTGAAACTCATTCTGCATGTGGAGGTCCCAGGAATAATGGTGCCTGAAGTGGCAGAGGAGAAAAGCAATAGCTGGACTAATTAGCTACTGTTAATTGTACTAGGACAAAGAGAAGATGAGCAAGACAAGACCTGCCTGTGCTGTGTTTGAACTCTCTTTGCCCATTACCTTGGAAGCACAGGTACATCCATGCAAGTGCATCCATGGCTTTAAAAACAGGCGTCAGAAACCAGTTCCTGAAATAGACTGTGGGGAAGGAAGGGAAAAAAATCAGTGTGATGTGTACAGCCTTTCTCCAGGGAGCAATTACCAGCCTGAGAAAAAGCTATTAGTGCTCCACTCCCCTGAAAGCCTTTCCGTATGTGAGCATCCTCAGCAGCTCCCTTCCCACAGGTCCCCCAGCAGCAGGTACGGGAGGAGCCACCAGCCTGGGAAGGGGCCACCCAGCTCTTCCAGACCCACGTCAGTTAATTTAATTAATACCTAATAGGATTGAAGCCATTTTCTTTATTTCTAAGTGTTGTTCCTCAAGAGGCACTCCGTGTCCTCACGTATCTCATCATTGGAGGTGCTGTGTTAAAGCTCCATCTCTTTCTTTCAAGCTTTGTGGAGGATGCTCCTGGGAGGGTTGGACTTGAGGACTCCTGTGTGGGGTGAGTTCTCAGTTTGAGGGTGATAGCTGTAACTTCAGGGCTGGTGGCCCTGATAATGATGATACTCTATGAGGAGCTGAGGTTGCAGGGGGATGGGATGACCGAGAGGACCGGAGTTACCAGCTGGAGAGCGATGTGGTCTCGTTATCCAGTTAACAGCTTGTGGAGCCGTGGGAATATTTAACTCTGGCTAGCAGGAGCCCTGGAGTGAGTGGCCGAGGGTTTTACAGCTGGTGTTTGGGTGTGAAGAGCCAGGGTTCACCCAGAGTTGAGGATGCAAACTGCTGTCACCGGTTCCCTGGTTAGCAGCGACGCCGAGGTCAGCCTCCTCCATCGCAGAGGCGGGCTCCTCCGCTTCCCCTCTCCGCGGCGATCGCTGACGTGTTTATTTCTCTGATTAATGAACTCTGCAAATTAACCTCCACGCTGCTCTATAATTGCTATTAAGGCTTCAAAAATCACTTAAGCGTTTCCGGCACTCGCGAGCCCATTCCGTTGGGCTGGCCGGTGCGGCGTGCTGATCGCAGGCAGATAGAGCCCATCTCCTGACCTCCACGTTTACAATTAATTATTGCATTCAGCACCCAAATTACCCCCGGTCTCCACGTGCTCGGCTTTATCTCTCTGCACACACAGGCTTGGCTTTTAATTAAAGGCCCTTCAAATTAAATGAAAACAAATTCAATTATTGCCTCTCATTGGAACAGCTCACCGCAGACTCCTGACGTTACTTCTGTGGAGAACCTGGGGAGTGCTGGTCTCCCATAATCCAGTCTAACTAAATTTGCCTGGTCTGCTATTTTCCTTATCATCAGCTGAGCTGTTCTCTCACCACCAGGTCAGACGTGGGCTTTGTTTGCAGGGTTTTAAATAGTATTGCCCTGTTTTGTCTTCATCTTCATATCCTTGCCCTTCATAGAGAAGATGCTCTTGTATGCTGTGGAAGGGTGGGACCATCATCATTAGTCTTCATTTGGGCTGCGGTGGAAGATAGAGGACCCCAAAATTGAGGGTTTGGCCTCCTTAGTGCTGGATACCTGATGACCAGGCAGTGGGATGGTCCCTCACCAAGGGGACTGTCATGTTCAGAGCTGTGCATTCGAGCGTGGAGTCCTCCAAGCCCCAGGTCTTCTCAGAGGGGAAAGCGTCTCAGGGGAACTAGGGCAAAAATATTCTGAAAGTGTTGACTTGTGTTACTGTAGTTGGGAAAGCATCATGAGTTAGTGTTATCACTAATGGCCTCTGGTATGGCAAAAAGAAGTGGCTGAGAAGGTTTCCCAGCAGGTGGACACATTGGGTGAGCTTGGCTCAAACAGGAGCTCGAACAGCAGCTCAGGCAGATGAGCTGCATTTAACTCATAGGGCCTCCTAACTCTTAGATGCCTTTTGAAGTGATGTTCTTGACTCCTTCCTTCACCCACAGCCACCCAGCAGGGTTTCTTATCTAGCTAAGCATCTATCTGTCCCACACCTTAGTGATCCCTAGAAAATCCTCGCTTATCTCCCATGGGAAGGAGAGAGAACGTGGCTCTGGCACGGCTCTGCTGGGTCGTTTGGTCCTGGTTATTTTTGCTCCCTTTGCGGAGTTTGTGCCATCATCTGTGCTGGCAGAAGCTGGCAGCAGGGACCAGCTCCAGCCTCGCTGATGCAGAGGGGGAAACCGTCCAGCGTGCGGAGGTGGGGAAACCAAAGTCATCAAGCGTGCCCAAAAACCAGAATGATAATTAACATCTGGGCTAAGACTCTGGTGGTGCAAATTAGTGAGAGCTCCGCAGCGTTTTGCCAAGGAACATCAGCAGATGATCAGCCTCATTAGCTTCACCCATAAAAAAAGCCCTTCCCTGGCTCGCAGGGGCAGGTGGTGGGCGAGGGCATGGGTGCCAGGCAGCGATACCATGGAGGGATGCTCTGCCAGCGCGGTTCAAAAAGCTCCAGCCAAACTCCTCATAACTCTCCTGCTGTGCCGAGGCTCTCTGTATGGTAATAACATGAGATTATATTGCTCTTTAAAAGGCCGCCGTGATCTCTTTGATTTTGCTCGCAGCCAAGCACCACTGCCTCGCAGTGATTGAAGGTCAGGCTGCTGTGACCGCCTCTCCCCCACACCCGCTCTTCCCTTCATCTGCTCTCCCCTGGGAGTTTTCCCTGCTCGGGATGTGACACCATCACGGTGACATCTCTTTCTCCTGGTCTGTGCAGGGGGTGGATGGAGGGTGGCAGGCCCTCCTTCCCACCCGGATCGGGCTGCGCGTTGGGAAGCGGGATGCTGCCCAGCATCCAGCCTCAGCCTGCGGGAGGGAGCATCCTGCAGCACCTCCTTAGAGGCTGCGAGGAGCTTTGCTTTTCTCCTCCTGCTCTCTTGCAAAGCCTGTGAGAAGGGGGAGATTCAAAAGCCAGGAGGGGGAGAGGCAAAGGCAAGGGTGGTAGGGACGGGAGGAGAGGCGATGCGGATGAATGCACGGGAGGGGACTGAAGAGGAGTAAGCATAGGAGGGGACTGGAGAGGAGCAAGCACGGGAGAGCTGGAGCAAGCTCATCTCCCCTGCCTGCAGGGTGCCCAGGCTGAGTGAGATGGCTCTGTTGGCATTTAATTTGTTGCTGGACACCGCATCCCATGGCTCGGAGCAGGGAGGGTTTCAAAGCCGGGCATCACTTTGTGGGGTTTTTTTTTTGGCTACCACCCAGTGTTTGGGCAATTATTAGTCTAGAGCAGTCATGGAGGATTTTCTGCTTCAGTTCATGAGTTCCCCCTTGCTGCACAAACACTCTGGTGGGGAGCTGATTTTCTCTGTGATGTTCCTGCAGCCGCTGAGATGTCAGCTCAGCGTCTGGGGTATCGCAGTGAATGTCTCTTCCTCATCAAAACCATCTGGAGTGCTTTAATAACACGGGGTGAGATCCCAAGGCAACACTCCCGTTGCAGCCGAGGATTAAGATAGGACGTCAGAGTCTGTGTCTGAGGGAATCGTGTTTTCCTTTGCCCACAGCATCCTCCCATCCGTGGATCTCAGGATGTGTTAATCCCTGTGTGGCATAGCGGGCTCGGCGTCCTCGGGCTGCAGCTGGGGGAAACAACTTGTCTGAAGATGGGTGGTGGGAGAGGAGTCCTGGCTCCCATCAGCTCTGTGCCGTTTCATTAAATAAATGCAATATATAAAGAAAACACTCTGTGCTGAGAGTTAGAGGGCTGTGCTGCATGGTGGGAAGCCCAGAAGTGTTGGTGCAGTCCAGGGATGCAGCAGAGGGCTTTTAGCAGGCTTTTTTTTTCCTGGAGGTTTGTAGTGGGTGAAAGAAACACGAAGGTCTGAGCTGAGGTTTGACTGCAGTCAGGTGATTTTTCACATGCGGTGGGGAAAAAAAATAAAAGTTATTAGGTACTTTGGAAAGTGTTTTGGGCACAAGTTTGCCTTGAGAGGCCCATTACTGAGTGCGAGCCTGTGCTTTGCAGTGCGGTGATGGCCAAGTATGGCTTATAGGCCTAATGGAGCAAATCTGTCACTGGAGCAAGGAGGTGTGACTCTACTCAAGTTGGCAAATTGTCCCCCTGTTTCTGCAGACGCCTGGTTTTTCTTGCCTTTTCCCCCCTTTCCTCCTGCCATCCATCATCATTCGGCGCTTGCCGCAGTGATTTCCCCAAAGTCATCTATCCCGAGGCTGTGCCATTAACACGTGGGCTTCGGCGTGATAGGTTTGTTTGTTCTTGGAAAGCTATAAATATTGTTGAAGTAACAGCTTGGAGGATGAAGCTGGGCCTTTTTTTGGGTGTCTGGGTTCCAGGCGGCTGAAACCTAATTAAAAAATTAAATAACCGAGCTGATTTGATGCTGTGGAAGGAGTGAAGGTGTTGGGCAGGGTTTTGCTCGGTGGCAGCATCCTGGCTGGTTTCTTCATCCCATCTTTGAGCATCCGTTGCTCCCAGAGAAGCAAGGGAGGGCTGGGAGCATCCGAAGGAGAAATGTTTAGTGGTTGCAATAGGTAATTTGGCTACCATTTGGTATTCTTCCAGAAGGGAGTGTCTTTTTCTGGTTGGTTGGTTTTGTTGGGGTTTTTTTGTATATATCTATGGAAGGTGTTATTTGGGAATAAGGGCGTAAGTTGTTTTAAGCCAGCTCAGCTTCTGTGACTGCAATGGAGACACAATTTTGGTAATTAATCACTGCCATATGAACCATTAATCTCTGCTCTCTGGCAGAGGGATGTTCATGTGGTGCGAGGTTGTGGCAATGTGCGTGGTATCTCAGGAGCTTCCTGGGTTTGTGAAGTGATGGGTCAAAATATTAAACAGGGTTTTCTATTAAAAATGAAGCTTTTTAGGTCTGTGGGTGCTGGGGTCCCCAAAGAGAAGCTGGGAGTGGGAGATGCTGAAGGATAGCCTGCTCTTGGTGTGACTGTTCTTATCTCAGCAGTACCAAACCACCCTCTTTATATTTAAGATAGCTCTTAGAGATTAGAAACAAAAATTACTTGACTTATCTCATCAACCCTCCACTGCAGATGGAGCAAATATTTCATGGGAGTTGGCTGGACTCTGCTGTGAACACCAAGGATGGATGCATAGGGAAGGGAAAATGGAGATTGGGTTATGAGCAAATGGGAAAGAGTCTGAATTCCCTGGATAATTTATTCGTAGTGAAGGATTCAATCAGCTCAGGATGGGGAGTGGGTTGTGTAGCATGGGTTTTCCAGGCCATCTGGAGAATCTGCAGACATTCTGCTGCTGAGGTCAGGTGAAGATACATCTCGGTGTACCTGTGAAATGCTGCTGCTCTTGGCCTCCCCTTGCCACCCAACGGCTCTGTCTGCTGAGGACAGAACAGCTTGCTAAGGAGTGAGAAATAACTTGTGAACCCAGAGGACGGCACTGCTGCTGCTGGAGAAGGAGAAGGTGGGTGGAAAAAGCTGATTTTCAGCTTCTCTCAGCTGACTGACTTTTTTCCCCACCAGAGAGCAGAGGCTAATTGTTATTTGTAGCCATCTATATCCCTTGCTTTATTAGCACAAAAGAGCAAGTGGACACAAAGATGGATGGGTCTGTGGTGCACCTCTGCTTCGTTTGGAGAGGCACAGCTCCGAGGGCATTTTTGCTGTGAGAGATGGTGATTATACAAGGAGTTTTGCTTTCCCATCCTTCCAAGAAGCTGGCACCATAGTCTGCAGCTGTGTAGTGAAGCAGGGAAGAAAGAGAGATAAGATGGAGAGAGAGCAGTGGCCGGGAATGAGTTAGAGCTGTAATAGAGCATCTTCCTCGAAAGAGGCTGTTACTGAAAATCCTTGGCTATTATAATGCACTGAGAGGAGAAATGAGGCAGTGGGAATGGCACAGGTTTGCATGGGGAAATTTTAAGGTAGTGGAGCTTTTAATAGGGGCTTCTCAGCATGGCTAATTTGCCTGGATCCCTGATTTTCCATCTTTCACGCAGCATACCTGTTTGGTGAGTCCTGGTGATGCCTTTGAGTGTGAGCCCTCGTGTGAGGGATGCACATGCATGGGTTTACATCACGCTAAATAAAAGCAAAGCCAAGAAAATCTTCCCAGTGAGCCCAAACTCCTATTTTTTTCTGCCCAATCTGGATGCTGCCTAAGGCATGGCTAAGGTTAAATCTTTCCTTTTCATCCCTGTCCTCTGTGAAGACTGGACGACTTTGCTAAGTGTGATTGGAGCAGTTTGTTTTTAAGCTCCACATAAGCACTATGCTGGATTTATAGCGTTTTCATTCTTTCTGAATCGACCCGCTGGGAGCCATTAAACTTTTATTGCTCTCTGCAGTTGCCTGGCCGAAGTGGGATAGAGCAGTCCTGCTGCTGGAAATGCTCCATCTTCGGCTGCCGAGGTTGTGTTGGAGAAAGGGTGGGAGAGGGATGCTGGGGAGAGCCATTCTCACACCCAGGGCCACCCAGGGCTTTGCTCATTAGCTGGAAGATGCTTTAGGTGCAATGGTTTGCCCATCCTTTGCAAGGCAGGGGAAGACATAAGGGCATGTCCTCCCCTAGGTCTTGCTATTTCCCACCTCTATTGACTGAGAATATCACTGCTCATGTTTAAAAGCTGGGAATGCAGGAGATTTAGCACAATTATTTTTGTGGCATCCTTGGACTATCTAGCTGATGAAGCACCCGGTGCAGACTGACTCACGCTGTGCTCCTTGCCTGTGCTGGTGAGGACCTTGAAGCGTGTCCTCCAAAAGAACCACTGCTGAGGGTTGTTGTGGGTGTGTTTCACGGTACCATCAGCCATGCCTGTTCCATCCACGAGCCTTGGATCTAAATATGAACAAAAGGAGCCTTCCTTTTTAGAGGTGGGAAAAGTGTGTTGTGTTTATATTATAGTGTGGGGAAGGCAAAACGTGGATGCTGCAGTTACCTTATTTGAGACACTTTTGGCACAGGGAGAGAGAGAAGTGTCCATTTTTCTCACCATGAAATAGGTTTCCAGGATGGGTGAGCTGAGTGCCATAGAATCATCAAGGTTGGAAGAGACCTTCAAGAACATCCAGGCCAATTGCCCACTTACATCCCCACTGCTGGTCCCTCTCCAGCAGTGCTGAGGCTAGATGCCTGCCTTGTAGGGAGGAGAAGCTGGGGGAGATGTTTCCTACCCAGAAGAGAGGAACCAGGCTAGGAGCAGAGCTAGATAAAACCAAAAAGGTGGTCCCTGACCTGGGTGTCTTGTGTCTTAGCTGCTGTTCTTCAAATGCAGCAGCTGAAAAAGTTTCTGGTAGGAATTTATCTTGGCATTGCAACCTGTGATTCCTGCCTCACTGCACCCAGACCTTCACCACTGTGGGCTTTCTCTCCAGCAAGGCACTTCTGCAAGAGAAAACATGATTTCTGGGTTTTTCTTTTTGGCTGAACTTTCTGCAACCCTTTCCTTGGGTTCCCCTAAGAGTCCTCCTTGAAGCTCGAGTGTTTGGGGTCAGAGATCAAGCACCCCTGGGGCTCCAGTAGTGGAACAGAACCATTGGGCAACTGGAGTTCTGCAAACAGGAACTGAACAGTCCCTTCCCCTGCTGAAAGGAGGTTTGCATTATCCTCTTGTAGCTCCAAGAAGGCCAGGCTGGGGTACTTCTGTCGGCATGTTTTCTAATTTAATTACTTATCCTTGTCTCAAATTGTTTATGGTACACTAGGCTATTAAATGTGCCATAAGCAAATGGCTCTTGAAAGAGGAAGAGGATTTATTTGTTTTAGCAACCACTCCAACAAAAGTCTATTTCCTCAGCTAATTAAGATTCCATTCACTAATTTAAATGTTATGCTAATTAAAACATAATTCTGAAACAGTAAAAAGGAACTTAAAAAAAAGGAGGAGAAAGAAAGAAGCAGCAAGTAAGAAAGGAAACCGGTTGGCCTTTAGGAATTACATTAAATTTATTGCGTTGTGGTAACAATGGTGAGCAGAGTAATTATTTCATTTGCCTCTCATGTGCTATTCATGCTGTTGCTTTTATTCATTTTCGCCCCATTCTTGCGCTTCATCTCATTAACACCCGTTCTCTCCCCTCTAATGGGCATCATCTTACAACGGTTTAAGATGAATTGTGAGCGTGATCCTTCTCAGAGAAGGGCCACAAGGAGAGTATTTGAGCTTGTTTATCTTCCAACCCAAGCTGAGACAACACTCCATGGCCAAACTCGCTTACGGAGTTACACTGTGCTCACTTTAATTAAAATATAAATAATTTAGCTTTGGAGAGAGGAAAAAAAACAAGAGTCAAAGGAGTGAGGTCTGTTTTACTTTGTGGTTTCTTTATTAAATCTTGCTATACGGGCAGAGACCAGGACTGGCTCCTACTTTCAGTTCACCCGTTGGATTCTTGCCACGTAACTTAGAAAAAAGTATCACTGAGCTCTTAAAGAGGGGATTTAATTCTCTGGAGACTTTGGTAAGATTGTTGAGCTGAAATTTAAATACATTGGGAAGTAAGGGAATCTTCATTTGAAGCAGGGAAACTGAACTTGCTGTTGTAGGTTTGGCTGTCGGTTGAACACTGAGTGTGGGAAGCCCATAACCCATGTGCAGTGTGGTCGATCCCACCAAGGTTCATCATCCACTGGGGTTCATCACCCTCCGAGGGCTCCCTGGGACAGCCTGGGAGATGCCAAGCTGTGGCTTGAGATGAGCATCGAAACTGCAGCCTGAGCACCATCTGTGCTCTGATTTTTGCCTTGCTGGTGTTGCCCAGTCCAGGGCAGCCACGGGCAAGACTCTGATGTTTGCTTGGGCCTCTGGAGGCTGTGATGAAAGGGCAGAGCCGTCTACAACCTAGAGAGAAACTGAGTTATTGAGAGCAAGCATGTGCCTGCACTGGAAAGGAGGTAATAAAGGGAGAAGGGGGAGATGAAAGATGAGTGTAAGGAGGCCTGTCTGGGAGGAGCCAAGCCATGAACACCAACAAAATGAAGGTTGTAGCAGACCCAATTTTATCTCCTTGTACGTCCTCCCTGCTCCTCACCTTCTTCCAGGTCCCTCATTGTCCCCCAGGGTGCAGGAGCTCCCTGGCTGCCGTGGCTTCCCCCACTCCTGGCTGCTCCATCTCGGGGATTTGCCGAGAGCTGCTTTGCAGTGTTGTCTTGCTGTGTTAATATTCTTAATAATGAAAAACAGCCAGGAGTTTATTATTTTGCTTTAATTTATGCGTTTGGGTTTTTTTTAAGAGGAAACCGAGTAAGATTCTCTGATGAGCCCTCCAGCTCCCAGCGGCTTTGGGAAACACTTGCCATGAACTGCATTCGATCTGCAGCCAATACTTTTGTGTGTGGTCCTGATAAATACATTTGGGTGATGCTTTAATAACTGAAATGTCTCCTCTTGCCTCCTCCCCTTCTTCTGAAGCCCTCATCCTGCTCACTGCCAAGACCTCACGTGGCAGGCTGAGTCCCTTAGTGGTAGAGGTTGGACTGGAGCAAACTGGAGTCTGTAGAAAAGCCAGCGTGCAGTTCAAGGCAGGGCTGGTTGACTTTACACCCTGCTCAGCAGTGTGGGTTGTGAGTTTGTAGCTCTGGTGTGAAGCTGTGGGATGTTGCCTCCACCAGCTCAGTGTGCTGCTTTGGATGCTCCTGGTTGGATGTAGGTGTTGGTGTGGGGTGTTGCACCGTACCTGTGGAGGGATGGGAAATGAGGGGTTCTTGTTCCTGGGGCAGCAGCTGGCTCAACCCCTTCCCCAAACACCAGTCTCTCTGTCCATCCCTACCTTCTCCCTGCAGCTGTGCTCCAGCTGTGGAGCATCTCCTCTCCATCCCAACTCAGCCTCCTCACGCTGCTGAGCTGGATCCCTCACTCCGGACCCATGAGCAGCACCTGCTGTTCCTGTCCTAGTCCACTGATATATTTAAACTTTGATCTTGATGGGAAGTGACTGGTGATACATTAAAGCCATATGTTTTAGATGGAACGGCGAGGACGTGTAAGCTCAGTGATATTCACATCTAGAGAGAGCTGGGAACTTGTAGTGCCACCCACGCTTGGTATTTCTGCTAGCTCTGCGAAGCTTACACAGCTGTGGAAGGCAGAGTGGGAGCGAGATCTTCTGCTTAAGGGATTTTGGAGAGAGAGATGGATTAGATAGATTTGATGGGAGCTGATAGTTTATGAAAATGAATTCACCTGCATCCCAATTTGATTCTTGATGCCAGGAGAGAAAAAAGAGAAGGCAAAAAAAAAGAAAAAAAAGACTGCAAGAGGGGGAAAGAAGAAAAAAATCCAAAGTTAATTAAAGTGCTGGTTTGATGTGCTGTACTGGACCATTTTCTTTTTAACTGTTTAGCAAGAGGGATCTCTTCATGTCAGCTTGCCAGAGAGGAGTAAGCAAAGCGATGCTGCTTCTTGGGATGTCTCTTCATCTCCTAATCAGCGGCTTAGGAGAATGAAGTGGGACTGTGTCAAAAGAAGTGAGGAGAACCATATTGGCCATGGGTACTTGGCAGCATGGAAAAAATGTGCTTACGATGGCTGCGTTAATCTCCGAGGCTATCGGAAGCATCCTGCCAGGAGCTGGATGTAGTGCTGCTAATTCAGCACCCAGCTGGAGGAGGCTGGATCTCTGCTGGCTCTCATGCTGCTCCCTTGTGTTTGGCCACTGGAAGCTTTGAGGGGGAGCCAGATGTTGGGTAGGAATAAAAAAAAAACCCTTCCTTCACCAGGAAGGTGGCAAACCAAAAGATGGGTGATCCTGTTGGAGACAGGGGGGCCAGGAAGCATTTTTCCATCCAAGGTAATATAACAAGCTTTGGAAACCCGGGGAGGGAAATAGGACTGCGTTTGTTTTAAAGAGCACAAGAAGCATCACAACCTGCTTTTCAAAGGCTTGTGGTGTGCAGAGGTCCCCCTGCCTTTGGTGTGCTGTCAGACAGGAGACAGGCAAGGGTTTGCAGGGAAACCCTTTGGAGTGAGGATCCAGGTGGCTGTTGGACCTCAGTCCGAGTGTTTCCAGATGATGGCTGGCTCTGGGACCAGTGGGAAATCTGGCTTTTTCCTTGGTCCAGGTGCTCAAGCAGGGCCTTTCTTTTCTTCCCTGTGATGGAAAACCCCATGAGCAGCCTCCCATCCTGGGCAGCTTGGATACCTCTGCAGTGAAATCCCATTGTCAGGCTGGAGAGGCATCCAGAGTGTCATCAGAGCAGCAAGACCCATGGTCTGCCCATGTTCTTCCTTGCTATCTATCAATACCCTTGTTGCTATTGGCATGGAGAGGCACAGGCAGCTCCTCAAACTCCTTTAGGCAAATCACTTCATCTCTGCTCTTTGGTTCCTCCATCTAGACAACAGGAATAATAATCCTTGTTTTCTCTCAGCCTGTGTCACCCTTTCAATATAAGGAGGAATTCCTTGGGGCAAGAAGTGTGTCTGGGAACGCATGAGGAATAGTGAGGGTTCAGAGGTGGTGTTGTGGGACTACAGATGGGCTGGGTGCAGCTCTAAAGAGCATTTTTCAAAGGAGAATGGGAGGAAAAAAAACCTCACAGAAAGTTTATCCCAAAACGTGTGGGTAAATTGAGGCATGGAAGTCTCGCCTGGGAGGGCGAGGGAGGTGTCTCTGCCTGGTTAGTTTATCAAAGGGAGGTTAAGAGGTGATTTGGTTGTGGTCTACATGTTTCTCTGTGGGGGAGAAGTTGCTGAAAATAGACAGGTCTTTAATCTAGCAGCAAAGAGTGCATCAGGATCCAGTGTTGGAAGGTGAAGCTGGACTCATTTACAATAGAAGTGGTGTCCAGTTTTTGAAGCGAGGGTAATTAATCATTGCAATGACTTACTCTGAGCTGCAGCAGGGCTGCCATAACTGGGAAGCTTCAAGCTCAAGGAAGAGGGTTTCTGTGGGGCTTTCAGGAGCTACAAGGAAAGTCAGGAGCTTGTGATATCCATGGGGATGGAGACAGTGTGGTCCCATGCTGGCTGCTTGCCTCCAGAGCTAGGGCTTGTTTAGCTGGGGGGTTCTCCCCAGTCTGGGGGTCTGCACGGTGCTTGGGAGCCCCCAGGTGCATGGAGTGATAGCAGATGCATTAAGCACTAATTACTGCCAGACCTCCAGGGATCAGGAAAGTCATTGTGCTTCCCCCTCCGCCTTTAAAAAGAGTTTTTAAAAATCAATATAAATAAATAAAGAGGCCATAAATCTAGGAAGACACCCGCAGCTCCCTCTGGAGCCCCCTGCTTTGTGGGGGTGGGTGGGAAGGGTGACAGAGCATTGACCTGCCCGAGACAGATGGAAGGATGATGGCTTGGTGCTGGAGCAGCCAGCGTGGCCTCCACGGCCGCAGCAAATGGGGCTCAGGAGGGGGTTTGCAGCAGTGAAGGGGCACAGCGTGTATGTTTTGCATCTGGCTTAAGATATAGGACATCCCTTGCTGGCTCCTCACCAGGGGAAAAGCCTGGCTGAAAGAGCGTTATGCTAATTTGCAGGCAGAGGCCAGGGATTGCTTGAAAAACAAGACCAAGCCAATGCAGAGCTGAATAGCAGCCCCTTGTCTCTGCTCCCCCTTAACTCATCTGGTCGGGTTTGCTTTTGCAGCGTCTCAGCTTGCAGCTTTTGGGGGCACATGTTGCTCCCAGTCTAATTTATTTGTGCTGAGCAGCACTGCCTGCCTTTGGCACAGAAGGGTGGAGGTGATGGGGACCCATCCCAGCTTTCTCTCGTTTCACTCCACTGCTCAGCAGGAGGGATGTTTTCATGGGAATGGGTTTGGAACCGTCCTGCCTGTCTCTGGGAATGTGGGGTTAATAGTGAAGTGCATCACCCTGCTGTTGGAAGCTAACTAGGAAATCACAGATTAATTGTGAAACGCGGTGCAGCGGGTCGCTTCCAGCGCTCCTTCATCCACGCTTGATGGTACAAACTAGTTAAAGCTCTTCCCAAGGGGCAATATATTCTTATAAACCAGAAGATGCTGTGTGTGCCCCCTCCTGCCCTGACCAAAAAAATACTATCTTGGGTAAATAAAGCATCTGAGCTAGTTGACATAGGCAGCAATGCCCTTTACCTGAACAATGTGTTGTCCCTGTGATGTGCAGCAGAGAAGCAGCTCTTTCTTCTATTTTTCTTCTATTTTTTTCTCTTATTTATATTTTTTTCTCTTACTCCATCCTTTCTCTTACTCCATCCTTTCTCTTACTCCATCCTTTCTCTTACTCCATCCTTCCAGTGTGGCAGGAGAGCAGCTTGGGCTGGTGCATCCTCAGCACTGCTGGAGAGCCCTGCACCCAAACGTGAGGGTGCTCTGGGCTTTTACTTGGGTCTCACCCCCCACCCAGCTTCAAGTTTTCAGGTGTTGAGGGGGAGGCAAAAAAAGCAATTTGACTTCTTGTCAAAGGATAAGCTGGGGAGGAAAATGCCTGATTGCTGCTAAGTGGATGGAGGAGGGGAAAGGAGGCTCAAAATGTCTCCTAATGTCTTAAATAAATCTTTTCCCCAGTCTTGCTGCCCACACATCAACAAAATGCATTTTCAACCTGTTCTTTCTCCGTCGTTGACGTTGCAGCAGCAGCTTCAGTGAGAAGTCCTTGTGGACTGTGGGTGGGAAGCGAAAGGTCCCTGTGCCCCACGGGGGCAGCGGGAATCACCCCGGGCACCGCTCGCTGCTCAGTGCTCTTGGCTTTGAAATCAGTGTGATAAAAACATCACCGTTCCCCACCCTGCACATCCTCCTTGTCAACCAGAAATGTTTCTTGCAGGATCTAATCCAGGACTTAAATACCTTCAGAAATTCCTCTGCAGCAACTTGCTTTTCCATTCTGCATCCAGGAGCGTTGCTGTCAAGTTGCTTTCACAGAATCACAGAATCCTAGGGGTTGGAAGGGACCTCGAAGGATCATCCAGTCCAACCCCCCTGCCAGAGCAGGGTCACCTAGAGTCCATCACACAGGAACGCATCCAGGCAGGTTTTGAATGTCTCCAGTGAAGGAGACTCCACAACCTCCCTGGGCAGCCTGGTCCAGTGCTCCGTCCTTCCTTCTCAGCATCTCTTTCCCACTTGGTTTTGAGGAAATGGGAGGACGTGATCCTGTTTGCCCTGATGGGGTTTCCTGGCAAGCCCTGGGATTGCACGTTCCTGGAGGGAACATTGTGGAGTAGGTGCAGTAACTGGCCCCACTGTTGGTATAGGATGGGGGTGGCCCTGGACCCCCCTTGTCATTTGCAAAGTATTTCTGGGGTGAGGGTGAGGTGCTGTGAATGATTTGGGTGCTAGGGCGTGGGGCATCACTGGAGCCCTGGGTCCCCACAGGTGTCACACCAGCCCCTTCCAGCTCTTCTCTGTTTCTCAAGAAATGACAAATATGCAAAGCACGGTTTAATTAAACACGCAATGCTCTGGCTCATTAAGTGGTTGCTCGGGGTAAAGAGAAAGCCTTGCTGACAGCCCCATCAGCCTCTGAAGCGTTGTTGGCAGGAGCAGGGACCGAGGAGATGACTCACGGCTGAGCGTGAGATGCAGAGGCATCCACAGGTCATCTGATGATGATGCCTGCAAGGGCATCATCCCCATTGCAAGAGGTTTACCTGGGCATGGAGCTCTGCCAAAGCTGTGTGATGATACCTGCTTTTAAGCCCTTCAGAAAGACCAGAGGGGAGTTGGTAAATCAGGTATCATAGGGGAATCTGCTCAGACAGCAAGGTCACCTCCAAAAAGAGGCGAGATGAAGAGGCTCTTGGGCATGTTTTTGCAGATAAAGAGTGCCTCGGTGCAGAAAAGGCAGCCTTGGAGGGGAAGAGCCTGGACAAGTGATGCCCAAGCCCTTTTCTTCTCCCCCTTTTGAAATGTGCATTTTCCATAAGGCTAACCCCAGACCTCCAGTGAAGGGCAGCTTCTGCTTGAGCAGTTGTAGGGACGCTCTTCTTCTCTCTCTTCTTTAAAGCCTCACTCCTTTTCTTTTTCCTTGAGCCTTGGAGTGAAATTCCGTAAGGGCTCTGCGAAAGAGCACTGACACAAGACTCTAATTTCAGGTGTGAATATGGAGACATTTTTCATTAGGAAACATATGGTGTTAAGGTTAAAAAAAAAAAGAGATGAAGTTTGACAGCCAGGAACAAAGCAATGAAATAATAACTACAGGTGGGCCAAGCCTCCAGCAGGGTTTGCAAACAACAAAACGAAGCCAGGGGCGGTTCAGATCCAAGTGTTATTGTTACTTATTAGAGTCAGTGGAAAAATTTACAGGGGAAGAGGGGTTTTTTGACAGAAACTTGGGTTTTCATCAAAAGTGAAATTTTATGGGAAGCATTCACCTTCTGCGGGAAATTTGGGCATCTGGTAGGAGACAAAGAAATAAAGAAGCAAAAAAACCAAGTCAGAAAGTAGCTGAGGGATTTGTATGGTGAGTGGTGGATGAAGGCCCTCGTGGTCCCTATTGCAGGGTGCTGGGCAGACACTGACTGGGAAGGTAACTCATGGGTAACCGGGTGGTGGTCACTCAACCTGTGCTGAGTAGGAGCTGATCTGACCTTCAGCTCAGGGAATGCAGGGAGCTGGCTCCATCCCTGGTATCAAACACTGGTCTGATCTCCCCGTTCAAGAAACTTCAGCTTAAGTTAAATACACAGCAATTTCCCCACCTGTAAGAGGATGTTTCCTTGCTTCTTTCCTCTGGGACTTTGTGGAAGTCTTCTGCCTCCTCATCCAAGTCTCCTGCCTCCTCCTCTAGTGCTTTATCCTTGTGTTGCCTGATGGGTAGAGATCTGGACGGGGATGTCTGAGAGGCAGCTGATCTCTAAAGCATCTTTTATTCCTCTTTCTCTCTGCCTGGTAAAACGGGGTTAAAGATTATTAATATTCTTGGTGAAATACTGGGGGACGTGCTGATGAAAAGCACGGGAGGTAAATCATCGCTGCTGGAGCGTCGGGTCCAGCCTCCTGTCCCTCCTCAGGGTTTTGGGAAACGAGTTGAGCTCGGGAGCCGAGTGTCATTGCTGAGGCTCCGCTTTCTTCTCCACTCTTTGAATTGCAGGTCCCGAGTGGCGTTGCGATTTCTGGTGAATATTTTATACCTCCAAATGATGTTTTGTGGGATTCCACTCGTCTCTCCTGCTGTGCCTCCGTCAGTCTCGGAGGACGGCTGCCTTTGTTGTACGTGTCAAGCTTGACAAGGCGCCGTTTTTCCAAAAGGATAATTCTGTTCCTTTGCCATCGAGGAAACAGTTTCCTTCCTGGAAAGGCTGCTCAGTCGCTTAAAGGAGGCTTTGACTGCCACTGGAGAAAACACATCAAGTGACTGGAGGTGACCTTGAGAAAAGGCACAGATGGGTGTGTTGAGGGGGTGGCTTCCTTATATTTTTTCACAGTCCCCTTTTGCAGCTTGTTGAGACTGGGAAGAGCTTCAGTGCAGGGGGGAAGGCAGCTGAGGTGTGGGTTATCAAACCCCCAGGGTTGTTGCTTTCCATAAATGTATTGCTTCCTGTCAGCAGGGCAGTATGGAGAACGAGCTGTTGTGGGAGAGGTAGGTTTCTTTCCAAAAGGGAGAAAGCTCAGGGATGTTAGAAAGGAGAAACTGAGAAGCAGAATGGGAAGATAAACCATGTGAGAAACAAGTCAATAGAATGACCCTGGTCAGGAGATCAGATTTGGAGCAATAGCCCATTTCAGCCATTACCTTCTGCCTTGAGCAAGATGAAACAAGCTCATTGCTGCAGGTGTCAGCCTGGCCAGAGCAGAGCCAGTCCCATCCTGTGCCCCCACAATGTGGGAGGAGGATGCAGCCTGGCTGGTGCTGCCTGCTGCCTTTGGGGCTGCATCCCTGCACCCTCGGTGTGTGCTCCCACCATGTCTACAAAGGGCTTTGACTCCAGGGCCCGGTGGGATGAAAGGTGCTGTAGAAACACGAGTTTTATTAATACCGTGGAAGGTTGCCAGACATAATTAGAGCCATGAGAAGCTTGGCGGTTGTGCTTCGCGGAGCTTGGTACAAATATTTCTGTTGGGTTTGATCCATGCTGCTTCATAGCCACTTGGTTTCACCTTGCGCTGCCGAGCTGCGTGAGGTCTCCTCGAAGAGCTCGGTGAGCCCTTGCCGAGGTGCAGCAGGGCAAGTCTTACGTGATTTGAACGCTGACAAGCTGGCCAAGTTTGCTCTCAGTGGGCCACAGTTTGCTTGCAAAGTTAGGATAAATTGGATGGAAGTGAAGAAACTTAGAGAAGTCAGTCAAGTAGCGCCTTGTGTGGGATTTCACCGGCATTTTTCCTGCATATTTCTCTGTCTCGGAGAGGAGGAGTGTGGGGAAGGAGGTGGGGAAGGAGCAGACTAAGAAGAGGAGGCAACCTTTCGTAACTGCGTAGAGATCTCTCTCCTCCTTCCTCACTCTTGCAGCAAGCCATCTGCTGCAGCTCAGCAGGCTTTTGCCCAGTCAAACCGGGGTTCCCCCCCACCTCATAAATCATTGCTTGCAAATTTATGCAGGTGTTGTCGTATCGGTGATAAATGCATCATTTTGGAGGACCTCTTTGCAAACAGTTTCTCTAGGGATGTAGGGTTAGCTTCGTGGCACCCCCTAAAAGCCCAGTCCATGGTAGGTGCCTAGGTTCTTCCATGGTCACTAGAGAGACATGGGTGATCCAAGAATTACTGCTCACTTGGTGTTCCTCTCTCTTGGCAGTAGAGGAAACCTGGAGGATTTGTGTAGCTGGGTACCTAACACTTAGAAAGCAAAAGCTGGTGACACTTGGTGGGGTTTTAGGAGGAGATCTTCCTATTTGAGTGAAATCTGAATGAAGGGACCAACTGAGAGCTTTCTTTGGGCTCCCACCCTTAAGCTTTGGAGTTGGCTTTAATCAGCTCCTGAGGAATTGTCCCATCCTTGGTGTACTCCAGGGAATGGTTTAACCTCAGCATGGCAGGAACATTTGGTACAGGATATAGTAACTATGGTATCATGACAACAAACAGATTGTCCCTAAGATGATGAGAGACTTAAAAGTCCTTTCTCATCCACACTGTTGAGCCCAGCCTGTTGGATCCAGCCTACAGACGCAGTCCCTCTGCTCTTCCCCTCTGTTCTGTGAGATAAAGATGTTCCTGAGCGGTGCAAAGATGCTTTGAAGGTGGGTTTCTTGAAAGTGCTGCCTTCTTCCTCGACAACGGCTCCCCAGCCGCGTGCGGTGGGGTTAAAAATGGAGAAAGAGATTGAAGAGCTCTTCCCATCTGTTGCCCACCTCTCCTTGCAAATCAGATGGGAGGTGGCACGGCGGCTGCCTGCATTGCAGCACCTCTCCCCGCCGCCGCCGGAGCACAGGGGGCTCAGCTGAACGCGCGCCCGTGGGAGTCGTGACGGCGAGGGTGGGGGCATGGGAGATATTTTTAACGTCGTTCCCCAAACGTGCAGTCGGCACCGGCAGCAAGTGCCAGATTGCCAGCCCAGCCAAGGATCTCGGGCTTGCGGATCGGCGGGGAGGGAGGCGAGGTGTGAATTCAGCGTGCCGCGCGTTCTCCCAGAGGCGTGTGGGGACCTCCTGGCTGCACGGAGAGGCTTGGAGCATCCCTCAATAGGCAAGTCCTCCTGCACCATGCAGAGGACATCCCTGTTTGCCCCGAGCCTTCCCCTCCAAAATGTTCCCTGTTCTGCAGATATACCCTCTCCTGGTGGCCATGCAGTGTGGTGGGACACATGGCCTGAGTCCATCTCAGGTCCCATTGACATGGTTGATGTGATCAAGTGGTGCCCAGCCCATCTGGGATGTTGCTGTTTGTCCCCTACAAGCAGACATCTGACCACCAGGAGCTGAAGCAAAGCCGGCTGCTTCCTCCCCTGTGGCAGAAATGTGGTTTTTGCTTGTTCCTGACCTAGAAATCTGGCCAGCCACCCAGAGGTGAACAGCTCTGTATCCTCTTACCCATCCCCAGAGCCTTTTAATCTTCTGAGCTGAAGATCTTTTGATCTGAGTGGCTGTGCAGCACAGCCCGGTCTGGCCAGGCACTGTTGAATGTTTAAACACCCTCGGCTGCTCTCGCTGCGGGGGAGCAGTGCAGGCTTGAAAACGGGTCTGTAGTTCCTCCCATGGCTGGGTCATGCATTGGGGACAGCAGAGGAGGATGATGACACCTGCCAAACCCCTTGGGTGCCAGTTAGCAAGCTATACCTAAAGGTTGTTCCTGTGCTGTTCCTCACAGGAGCACCTCAGGCTACAGCAGCATCCCTGGGGATTGGGGCTGCTCTCCCATGATGTGCATCCATCCCTGCTGACCCCGTGGGAAGTCCCTGCCTGGTTCTCAGGTTGGCCAGCAGCAACTCAGTATCTCCAAGCATGAGGATAAAGGCTTGGAAAAACCACAGAGGATTGGGAACTGCTGTCCTTTGGGTGCTGGTGATGCTGGCTGGGCTCTGGCTGTTTTGCTGGGGCTTGCAGGGAGAGGCAACACCTTGGCTGCACCCCCCGAGTTGTGCTGCTTGCTCCAGGGCTCTCCCCAAACCCTAGAGCAGAA
>VZRW01005219.1:146237-161182 GCA_013398125.1 Aegotheles bennettii
GGGGGGGGGGAAGAGTCTGGCAGCTGCAAAACATTTCTAGCCTCCAAAGCTGCCCATCGGAGCTCGCTCTTCAGCAGCAAGGAGTATTTTTTGGAGAGCTGTTATCTGTCTGCTCCCGTATGCACCGAGCGGTGCTGGAGCTGCCAAGATGTTTGTCTGATGCCTCCTCTGCCTAAGTGCCTTTCGTGCTGCAAATAGGCACTGTTTGCTGGCAGCTCGGAGTGGTTTTAGGGGATGCTTACATGGCTCGAGGAGGAAACGGCGGCCTGGCAGGGCACAACCTTGGACTCTGACCTTACAGCGTGGTTGCACAACACTTGCTGCCTAATGAAGCTTCAGGCGGCTGCTGGAGCGCTGCGCGGCAGATCGTGGCAGGAGGATCAGCTATTATTGGAGCCGGTGCAGATGATTCGAGTGGTGATTTGCTTCTCTCTCAAAATACAATTAGTCACTTCCGCCAGCACGAGGGAGAGCAAGGGCTTGAACTATTTGTGGCTTCGTGCTGAGGAAGCTGAAGAGCGAGTCCTCCCATGCCTCTGCCCCCAGTCTGGATGAGCTTTGCCTCCCTGGGGCTTTTGCTGCTGATGCTCCAATGTGCTCTGTGTTATGCAGCCACCTTTTTAGCACCCTTACATTTGCAATCGTGCCCTGGGTGTTGGGTGAGGTGGTGGACGCAGAGGGTGGACATTGATGGAGCCAACAGGGTCCATCAACAATATGGCAGCAGTAGGGAAGGGAGAGAGAAACCACTTGCTGGAATGCAGCACGGAGGGGCTGTTGTTTTGTTGCTCACTAGACTGGAGAAAGCCTGTAAGCAGTCATAATTCTTCCCTTCCCTCTGACTGGTGGGGATGCGATGGTTTCGGCTCAGCCCTCCCCTCTGTGCTGTTGCCAGCTCTGCCCCTGGGACCGTTTCTCTCCTCGGCAGGAGCTAAGGAGCAACTTTGTCGGCTGGCAGGCTGCCTCCTCGCCTCGCAGAGGTGCTCTGGCTGCAGCTTTCCTCGTTTGTAGGTGAGCTCCAGCTCAGCTGGAGCCAGCGGAGTGATGGACCCTGCCAAGAAGCTGCTCGGGTGAGATTTTTCCCGCATTGGGACCCGGTGCCGGGTGCCTTAAAGGAGCCTTCCTCCCTCTGCACTGCACTTGGCCTTTGGAGATGCCTGGTGGTTGGTTTGCAGGGAGTACGAAGGCACCTCAAGTCAATTGGTGTTTCTGAAAACCTTAATTAAGTACTTTTTGCTTCTATTGAGCCCCTGCCCTTAAAAACTGGCCTTGAAATTGCAAGACATTTACCGACACCTTAAGGTTTCTTTATCATCTTAACTTTGTGCTTACAGCTTCTTCCATGCCATAGCATCTACTTCTCCCCCCTCTCTTCCCTGCCTGCCAGCTGCTGCTTCCCCTGGGATCTCCCCAGCCTGTGTCCCTGTGTGCTGAAACCTTCTCACTCCTTGCTTGTAAAACCAGGCTGGGGTTTTTATGCTCAGGTCTGCGGGCTCCTGCATCTCTGGCGTGTGCAGCATCTTTGGGCTGTGTTTGGTGTGGCAGATCCAGGTGAGGTTCACAGGGTTCCTGCTTTTCTCCAGCCTCCCTCTCCCCCATCCCGATGCCGTGATGCACGCCGCCGTTACCAGCTCTCCTGCCCTCGCTGAGCTGGTTGTTTTAACTCTCCCCTCCTCCTCCTCCTCTCTTCTTATTATAGCAGTCGTATTGTTTTAAGCCGTAACCACGGTGCATTGTGAGTTTGCATAAAGGACGTGTTGTGGAAGGGAATTGTATTGTACATACTGGCTGTGCGCTTCCTTTTAAACTATACCCCTGTCACCAGGCAGCTTTCTACAGGTTGGTTGCTGAGTGAACAGCTGAGAACCTGTGGGAAGACCCAAATGGCACTTAAATTATATTTGCTCTTTGATTTCCAAGACATTTAGTACCATTTAATAGAATCAGAACGCAATTTAACTCTGCCAAGTGGGGGAGGCTGCCTCGGGAGAAGTGACACTGCCATAGCTGGGGAAACAAAAAAATTCAAGTGAGCCAAACAGCAGGGTCACGTTTACTATCTGGATAATTATTATGAAATAAAGAGCAGAGTTGGACTGTGTCTATCAGCCTCGCCGTGCACTCGAGATGGCATTAATCACTTCAACACCGTGTGATGCTCAGGGATAGCAGCACCAGGGGGACACCCAGGGATGTGGCATCTGGAGAGGCCATTGTGGTGGCATCTTGATCGTCAGCCAGAATTAACCTGGGAGCTTTTATCTGGAGGCAGATTTTAGTGCACACAGCGTTGCTATACCAGCAGCTTTCCTAATGCTCCTCTTACCCCAACTGGGCTCGCTCCCCCGAGCCTGCAGCAGCAGAGCTTTAATGCCAATATATTTTTCTCCACTAGGAGCTCATTATTAAAAAAATACCATAAGAAATGGGACGTTTCTCGAAGACACGAGCTGTGCAGTGCTGGGCAGGCTCTCCAGCACATCTAGGAGACAGCACTGTGGGGAGATCCATCCTTCCTGTACCCTGATTTCTGGCTTAGAGGATGGTGAAGACTTCTTGTTTGATGTTAGGCAATTTATTTTTTCATTTTCCTTTATTTTTTTTTCTTTCTTTCTTTTTCCCTCCCCCACCCACTTTTTTCTGTTTTCTTTTTGATTTTTTTCTCTTTTTTTGAGTTGTAGTTGTTTTTTTGTTTTATTTTGGGGTTTTTTTTTACTTTAAACTGGCCATTTAGCCACCAGGACTCTTCAAGTTTAGCAGCACCAAGTTCTCAGTGGGCTGCAAAAGCCAGGTGAGGAGAAGTCCAGCCTGGCCACAGCAGCTCGGGCGAGCTGCCTGGCAGTGCCCTGCTTCATTTAAGGTTTCTGTGGGCAGATCTCCAATGCAGCAAGACGAGGCAGTGGGCAGACTATTTCTAGCTGTTTTTCCCTGCCTGTGTAAAGGAGATAATGGCACTTCCCTACCTCACAAGCGGTTTGTGGAGGACAAGTCTATTAAAGATTGTGAGGTGCTAAAGATACTTTGCTGATTGGGGCCAGGCAAGTAGCTGAGGTATCTACTTTAGGAAGAGGTTTGCGGCTGAGAAATCAGAAGTTTGTCTTTTTTATTGCCTGCCAGCTCTGTCTGGCACCTGGAAATCAAATTGAATTGTTAGAATTCATTTTTGTCTGAAAAAAAAAAAAATTACAGTAAACTGGGAGATAACATGTGCAGTGATGATATATTGCATTCCTCAGGCATGTTTCAGCTAATAGCCCCAGAGCTTCCTATGCACCAGGGAAACATGCCCAAACCGCAGAGGGGGAAACTGAGGCACTGGGAATGGAGGTGACGGTGTCTTGGGAGCAGTCTTGCTCTTAGCCCGTGGCATCCTCCAGACCCGACTGCCCAGGAGAGCGACTGGTGGACCAGCAGGTCCATAGACCCCAGGATGTGTTGGATGGATGAGAGTTGTGGGGAGGAAATATCCTCCCAGAACAATCCTCAGCCATCTCCTGGTTTGGCCAAGCAATCTCTGATCGTGGCAGCTTGGGTGCTGCTGGGTGTCAGGATGGATGTGTAGGAGGTGGCTGCTTGCAGCTCTGAAGCCTTTGGATGCTCCAAGCTGAGTTTCCCCTGGAAAACATCGAGTTCTTGTCGAGCAGCCATGACAGATGCAGGCGCCAAGTCCACATCTCTCCCCTAATAATAGGTGTGAATTTATGTCTGCATCTCTAAAATAGCTTGATATGTCCAATCCTCCTGGATAAAGGCGAGGGATTGAATTATTACAAAAGGACAATATTTCATTTCCTGTAAGTGCCTTAATCTCGTGAGTAAACATTACAGCTTTGTGCTATAATCCCTAAGCTGGTATATCTCTTCCTTTCCCAGCTACCTTTTATGTTGATTTACATTTAATATGTTGCCATTAAATCTCTTTCTCTCTCTGAGGCCTATTATAAGTGCAGTATTTATTCTGTTGAGTCTTTTTTAGTCACATTTGTATTGTATTCTAATGTGCTTGCACAAAAGGCTGCCGGGCACATTCCTAAGATATTTGCATCTTTTTCTTCCCTACTTTTGTCTGCGCTGCTGAAAACACACGCTGTTTTGGCCCTGCACCCTAAGTAATGTTCCTCATACTGATGAGATGCCTGCAGGAAAGCCTCTCTCCTACGTCCCAGGTTTTCCAGGTCTGCTGATCCTCCTGGTCCCAGGAGGAGCATCTCGCTTCCAGGCTCTATACTCAGCTCCAGAGGGAGGTTTGGGAGTTTGGGGGTGTATGCTGCCTGGGCTGCTGATTTCCTTGTGCAAATCCCTATATTTTCCAATGTCCCTGTTCTTTTCTCCTCTGTCCCCTCAATATAATTGCTTGTTCCTTTCTAAAGTGCCTGGATCTCTGTAGATTAAGGGTGCTCAGCAGAAGCTATTATTATTGTGATGTTTTTATTGCATAGAGAGACTGAGATATTAAAGGACTCCTTCAGCTTAGGCTTTTAGAGGTAGAGAAGATTGGCCAGAACAGATCTGCGTGGAAACTTCAACCCCAGGAGCCAAACTGAAGCACCAAAGAGCTGAGATCATCTGCCTGGGTTGGAAGAGGGACTCAGGCTCTGACTGCAGATTTCCACCAGCAGTCTGAATGCCAGCTCTCCTCTGGAGCATCCTTGCCCATGGAAGCAGGGATAAGCTTCCCTTGGTCACGGAATCTCAGCATCACAGAATGGTGGGGGTTGGAAGGGACCTCTGGAGATCATCCGGTCTGTTGGATCTTCCAGTCTGGATGAGATCATCCCCCTGCTAAAGCAGGGTCACCCAGAGCAGGTGGCACAGGATGGCATCCAGGGGGGGTTTGAATATCTCCAGAGAAGGAGACCCCACACCCTCTCTGGGCAGCCTGGCCCAGTGCTCGGGCACCCTCAGGGTAAAGGAGCTTTCCCTCATGTTCAGATGGAACTTTCTGTGTTCCAGTTTGTGCCCGTTGCCTCTTATCCTGTCACTGGGCACCACTGAGAAGAGTCTGGCCCCATCCTCCTGCCACCCACCCTGTAGATATTTGTAAGCATGGATAAGATGCTCTGCCAGTCTTCTCCAGGCTGAAGAGCCCCAGGTGTCTCAACCTTTCCACAGAAGGGAGATGCTCCAGTCCCCTCAGCATCTCCATAGCTGGACTCTCTCCAGTAGTTCTTTGTCTTTCTTGAGCTGGGGAGCCCAGAGCTGGATGAGATGCTCCAGATGTGGCCTCACATCTGTAAAAGGGAAGAAGCACGTAGAGATATCCAGGAGCAGTTAGAAAATGGCTGTGCTTCTGAGCTGTGCCAATGAGGCGTACAGCAAAGGAAGAGAAAACAAACACTGGCGGTTGGGGGACATGCAGAAACTATGCTTTTATCTCCTTTAAAATAACCCTGCTCTGTTTGATTTTAAATCTTCCATCCTCAGCAGAGTCGTTCTGCAGCTCAGTGCGAAGCTACCAGGGGAGCTGGGGGGAGAGGGGGAAAAAAATTAATTGAATCCTTACATTTGAGTGATGGCTACTCTGAGAGCTTGTCAACCTGACGGTACATCTTGGGGGTGTTAATTGCTTTGAAATCCCTTTCCTCTCCAGTTCCTCTCGTCAGCATTGCCCACCTTCCACGCAGTCCCCATCTCGCTTGTTTGCAGCCCACGGTGTGCTGCCCGTGCACGGCTCCCAGCGTCGAGGGAAGGCTTGGGGTGAGAGGGAGGGCAGCCTTTTCCTTATTCCATTTCAAATGGCTCCTGTTTACTGATAAGGTTAATTGATTTCTTTTGCTTTAATTAACAAAATTCAATTTCCACTTAATGAGAAAGATTCTGGTGTGACACGTGTAAATGGCGAAGTGACGAGTGCCGGGCGAGGTGAGCAAGAAGGGAGGTGGGGACAGGCAATGCCAGTCCCCCACCCTTGGGCATCCTCCTCATCTCCCCAGAGCGAGATGCAGCCCATTGCTCCATCTTCTGTCTCACCCAGGTACATTAGTGTTGGTCACCACATGTGCTCTGCAGTTGCTTTGACGTGCTGGGACTGTCACACCCTCCCTGTCTGGCAGAGCATCGACCCTAGGATGAATAAAACTCTTTCTGCTGCTTTTACTGGGTTGTGGTGAGGGTGGTAGGGCTGATGTGTGATGGCACGAGCGTGGCTCTGTATTGGGGACAGGAATAACTCTGCTGAAGGAAGGCATGGTTGGTTTGGTGCCACCTCTGCACGCGGTGGGATGCACTGCTGTGCTGTGAGGTCCCATTTGCACCATTGCACTGCTGAGTTGTTTGTGCCCCTAAGGTGAGAGCTGGCTGTTGCCCAAATTGCTGTTGCACCCATCAGAGAGGCTTTGCCAACACTTGTGGGTGGGCTCTGGAGGAGCATCCCCGTGGACCTGGTGTAGGTGCCATCCCCAGGCAGGGAACTGGGTCCCAGCAGCATCCCAGCCGCACATCCCCCATTCTCCCCAGTTGGGCTCCTTTCCTGGAGCTGCCTTGTTTGCACTGAAACTGGTATCAACAGGATGGGGAAGGGAGGGGGGAGGATGGCAGAGAGAGTCACTTCTCATCGAGTTGATCAATCTTTCTGCTGTTGAAGCCTCTCAATGTGTTGAATGTGATTTTCTCTGCCTTACGCGCGAGGTGGAAGTCGATCACTTTCAATTTTCAGCATGCAGAACCCGCACTCTATCAAGCTGTTGCCTTGCATAACCATGATTGCTGCTGGCGAGGGCTTCCAGCACACCCGGAGCCGCCGTGGCGGGGACTGGATGTGGGCAGCAGTCCCCCTGCCTCGCTGACTTCTGCCACTTCGCTGCCTGCCAGGGTGACAGCCAGCTCTGGCGGCTGCGAGGAGCAAGAAGAGGGTGAGATCTTTGCATGGGGCTGAGCAAAAAGCTGTGGCAGGCTATGAGAGGGGGTATTTGTGGCAGCGTGGTCTCCTGGTGTCAGCTTTATCACCCCAGGATTGCAAACCCAGAGCCCTGAAACCATTGAACTCATTGCACATAAGCTAAAGGCTCTGCAGCTCTGCGATGGGGGAATGGGAAAGTGCCCAGCAGCATTAACCTGCCCGGGAGCACCAGGATGCTCTTGACTGCCCTGAAAATTCCCATCTCCCAGGAATGCATCCTGGAGGAGGATGCAACAGGCATGGGTAGGGTTATCAGGACACCATGTTTCGGGGCTGTTGTCTGCAGCCTGGGGGTGTGAGCGTGGTCGGGGAGCCTCCTGCCTGCCTCACACAGGCCAGAGGCTGCAGATAAGAGAAAGTGATTTCTGGTTTTAATTAACTGAGCTTTCAGTTAAGGATAAACAAAGGCCATGTTTGTGTGCTGACAGCTGGCTGTCCTTCTGGGTCAGATAAGAAGGCAAATTATTGCCTCCAAGCTGTGAGAGGGACCAGGAGAGAGTCCAAGAAGTGGGAAACGTGAACAAATGCTGAGTGAACCTACACGATGGCAGCAGGGATGTGTTATTGTGTGTGTGTGTTAGAGACAGAGCCTTGTGCCTGTTCATCTCCTTCCCCCTGGGTAGGAGCTGCTGTCCTGCCATTATCCGGGCAGATCCCTACACCAGCACATTGAAGCAGGTGTCCAAGGTTTCCTCTGCAGAGATGGGGTGGTCCCAGGGGCTTTGGTGCCTTGGGGAAGGATGGTCACCCATCCCTACATGAGCAGTGTTGTTGTCAAGTCATGATGGTACCCCAGGAGCCATCTCCTGAGGGTGCAGATGTCCCCAGGATGTGCTCCAACAAGAGGTGAGCATTGCCTCAAGGCAGGGCACTGGTTTGCTTTTGGAGCCCCTGGGGTGGGTTGGAGCAAAGGCTCCTTCAGGAGGAACTGGCAGTGCCAAGGTAAATGCCAGCCCTGCAGTTTCATGTCACCTCTGAGATGAATGAAGTATTTGAAGAGCTGTGAAATCGCGGTGCTCGCAGGCTTGTCACCTAAACAATTGCACTCACCTTCTGCTGCTGGGAGGGAGCGGTTTAACTGGTGGAGGAGTGAAAACGCCTCTTGACAGCTGATGGTTCAGAAATTCAGTCAAGAGACATGGCACCTTTCCCCAGCCTTGTAAGGAGGGGGTGTTCACAGCGTGTGAGGTTGCTGGCAGCCGTGTTCATGCTGGGTTTTGGGGGGGGGGGTAGGCATGGGTGGAGGGCACCGCTCCCTGTAGCTCCCATGCTCACCCTGCAGGTATCTACATGCACTTCTGCTGGGTCAAAGCACCGGGACCATCACCTCCAGGTCTCTGGGGCTCTTCACAGGTGAAAGCCAGCAGCTGGCTTGGCAGGGTGAGCAGATGTGCTGCTGTGCACATCTGGAGGGGGACAGGGAGCCTTCTCCACCACCTGAGATCTCTGTGTCACTGGAGGGAGGGTGGTGCTGGATGTCTTCTAAGCTACAACAGGTCTTTAATTATTTTTTTTTCCTACTGCCAGGAAGTCATTTTGTGACCACAATTAACTTGTTTGTGGGAAGTTTTTGGCAGCTCAGGGTTTTCAGTTTTCTTTGTGAAAAATCAGAAAGCAAAACCTGATGTTTTTCAGGCTGTGGCTTTTGCACCCCGTCCTTTTGAACCTAAAATAAAGTAGAAATATGTTCATTCCTTAGCTCATTTTTTACCGGACTTTTTCTTGTGCTTTTTCACTGGAGAGAGAGAAGCAAAAAACTTAAATGACTTTGTGGGATGTGGAGGAAAAAAGTTTATTTTTCTTTTAATCTTCAGCAAAACGCACTGGGAGTTCCAGTCCAGTTCTAGTCTTGGCACATTTTCTCCCTGTGCCTAATTTAAGGTGACCGCTGTAAGATCTGCTCTAGTTTCACATTCCTCAGCCTTGTGTTTTTGCACTTCCAAGACTGTGTGATGGATCTTAAGGAGTCTGCATTATGCAGCCCTGGATCCATCTGTTGTCCTTACAAGTTAAACAGCCTGAAAAAAAATAGATTAGAGCATCAGCTCCTATAATGAAGCAGCAATTTGTCTCCAGATCCTGATCCAGGTGTAGCAGAGCTAACGAGCCGCCTGGCCTTGAGCATCAGAGAATGTTAAATACGTTTTTTGGTGGAGAAAAAGCTCGAGTGAGGAAGAGGCACTGGGAAGAGGGAGAGAGGGAAGAAGAGCAAAGGCAGGAGAAATGGGCAAGCACGATGGGGTTGTCCCCACTGAGCATCGGGGGCAGAGCGAAGGGGCCCTGTCTGGCCAGGCTGGATGTGCAGATCATGTCAGGGATCCTCTCCAAGATGTCTTTGAAGGCAGTTACAAGCAGTTGTTAACCATCCAGTGGTGCCACGTGTTTTTGGGGATGCAGAGGGGAGAAGCAATCTCCGTTAGCGCCGTCTGGGTGCTTTTCCTCCAAGGGAATGCCAAGGCTCACGTGGGCTGAGCCTCTTAGCGACTCTCTCAGGGTTTGGGTTAATGGAAGAGGTTCCCCCAGACCCACTCCTGCTACTTTCCAGGAGAGAAAGCAGACATATTAAGGCAGGTAAAAACGGTGGCGAGAAAATAAGGAGGGGAGAAGGTCTCATTCCATTATGTGGAAGAAAATGCCTCCCAATTAAAGAGAATGAGCTGAAAGTGGTAGGTAGGTGTGGGGGGAGAAGGAAGGGGGGAATTGTGCAGGCTCCTGTCGCCTTCCATGGGGCTGATTTACCTGCAGCAGAGGAGCGGGAGGAGAGGATGGGGAGGACAGCTGGTAGGGTAATTTTTTCCATGGTGAGGAAGGTTTGGTTATGAAAGCGGGAGAGGGAGGGGAGGCCAGGTTGATGGAGATCACGTTCCATTCAATTTGGAGAAAAGGAGAGAGAGAGAAAAGAAGATGAGCCTGAAATGAGGCTTAATTTTAATGAAGGAAAATTCTCTGCTAAGTAAGGAGAGTTGAAAGGGAGGGGAGAGGAGGGTTTGAAAATGACAGGAGCCTGACACGCTATTGTGGTGGAGAGATTTCCTTTTCTTTCTTTTCCCTTTGGTTGGAAAAAAGAAAAGATAATAAAGACAGTGGAAGGTGGGGAAGAAAAGAGAGAAGGGATCTAATAAATGAGTTGCAACACCTGGGAGAAGGTGGCCTGGTGTTGACTATTGGGTCTGGATCTGGACTCCATGTGCAGGATGGAAATTCCTTCTCTTTACTCCATCTGTGCCCCCCACGATGTGCTGTGCCAGCTGGGGCTCGGTCCCAGCCTCCTCATTGATTGGAACTTCAGGGGTACCAGGAGGACCTGAAGCACTGTGGTGGCCACCTGATGGATGGGGCCATGAGGAATAATGAGTACCAGGCCCTTCCTGCTCCTCAGGGTGTGATGGCAATCTCTGGGGTGGGATCTGGGGATGGTGCAGCATGGTGCACAGTGGGAAGGACTGATCCAAAGCTGGGCAGTTTTAGCTAGCACGTTATACGAAGTGGTTCCCTTGCTGGCACCCGGGATGAATTTCTGGGCCCTTGGGAACAGCCTGCACTTAGGATGCATGCTCCTCCTCATTCCCAGCTACTGATTTCCATTAGAAGCAGTTAAAAATACATGAATGATTCCCTTTATGTTATTTTGTCTCCCGAGCGGTGTAATTGCAGCGCCTTGCAGACAACTGCGACACAGGCACTGTCGAGGGGAGATCCAAGCAGGGACTGGTTGCAGAACGGTGTCTCTGCGGGGTGGTTGGCAGCGCTGAACCTGTGAAACCCCTTTTGCAGGGGTGTTTTCTTGCCGTGGGTGCTGGTGTAAATGCACCAGGAACCTTTGTGATCCTTTGCTGGCACAAGCCCTTCAGATACGCTTGAAATGTTTGGCTGGGTACCTGTTGCCATTGACATTCTGGCTTCCCTTGGTTTGGTGGGAATTACTGGGTATTTCCTAGGTTTTGTTTCAATCTGTTTCACAGATTCCTGCTCCTTTCCCAGATCTCCTGCCTGGCTTCTAGCTGGTGGGTACCCAGACTGAGAGCGCACAGGGAACCGCAGTTAAAAGCTCATCTCATCTTCTGTGCAATCCACAACTGCAGAACTTGGTTGGTCTGAAGCTTTTTAAAAAGAACACCACATCCTCTAGGGACAAAGAAATCCATCTTGTTTCAAAATGCTTTCGTGTTTACGGGTACAAATTCAAATGCTTGGCAATAGCTAGAGCTCACCATTAGCTAATTTAGTCTCTTGCTGTTGGGTTCATGCAGGCTTCTTGATGAACAAGGCTTAGTAGGTGTTACAGTAGTGTTTGTGTGAAGCTAGCTGAAGAAATAGGAGGCAAATTGCCTGCACTTGCTGGTTCCTAATCAACAAGCAAACAAGGGGACTCCTGGACGATGGTGAATTGCTCCGTCCTCTGTCTAAGCTCTTCCCCTTCCTTTTCACCAAAGTATCTGAAGATGCTCCAGAAGGGAGCGAAATCATGATGATTTCATCTCCCATGCCCCATCATGTTTCCCCTTGCCAGGAGAGAGCTGTGTCATGAGTGCCAGCTTGTTTCTGGAGCAATTTCTGAAGGGATGTGGGGAGGTCGGGAGGCTCTGGAGATCTCTGATTGTGTTCTGCCAGGTAAAATGCTCTCTTCCCTCTGATGGGGCCTGAAAATGCATTAAGAGAGTATCTCATCTGTGACTTCTGGGAGGTGGGTCTGAAATGGAGTACGTAATCTCAGACTTTAGACCATTTTCTCTATAATCCAAGGCTTAGAACCTTGATTTGGTGTGGATGATTCCCTCCTGCTTCTCTCTTCCCCCCCAAATCCTTTCCTTTTGATATAACACCTGCTCATCTCCTTGCGTCTGTCATGGGGAGGCAGGAAGATCTTCTCATCACCAGGCAAAGCAGTCCTCTCCATCCCCCCCATCACCACACAGCCTCTTCCAAAATACTGCATAATGTCAGACTAAATCCTTATCAGAAATTTTAATGAGCAAAATAAAACCTGAAATCTGTATGATTAAAATCAAATCTTCCCTCTTCTGCTCTGCTGGAGCTGGCTGCCAAAACAGAGTCGCAATGCTGACAATGGGAGGCCCCTCATATTTAATTACCTCTGGCTTCAGTCGGTGCATTAGATAGACGTCCTCTGCAGTCCCTGCTGGGGCCGTGGATAACCTCAGAGAACAAAGAGTGATCTCTACTAAAATGTTTGGGCAAGAGCTGCTGCTCTGTGCTGGTGGAGACAGCCCACTTATGGCCCTGGAGAGAATCCAGTGTCTCCAGGGGTGTTTAGGAATAAGAGTTGACCAACGTTGACCCCAGGTGTTGCTTTTTCTTCCCTCCAGTGATGGTCTTCACTTAATGCTTGTGGAGAACTTTTCTATGGGGGACAGTTGTTCACAGCAACTGCCCTAAAGATGCTCCACCTGTCCATCAACCACTCTGCCAAATTTCTTTTGACTTCCCCCATCAGCCTTGCAGCACCCACACTGCTGAGTGTCCAGCTGTCTTTTCCTACCCCACAGAGATCCCATTTTCCCCACATCAGCTACCTGTAGGGCCTGGAAGCCATGGCATTGCTGTTATGAAAGTGGACATAGTGCCAGCCACTACCACTATCCAAGGCATCTCCCTTCATACCCAAGGTGAAGGCTTCCCACCATAGGGAGAAGAAGAGGTGGATCCTGGTGGCTCTTGCCCACCACCTCAGTGTTGTTCCAGTTCCACATCCCCCCTGTATGCATGGCAACTCCACCTTTCAGCTCCTTCCTTGACAATCCAGTGCCCTTCTGCTCCATAGTGCCTTTCAGACTCCCCTGGGCACTCCTTGCAACAAACTCCCAGTCACGGGTCTGCTTCAGTAAATTAATTGACTTATTTCCCTGTTGATTCGGTTCCTGGATTAATTCCTTGGGTACCTTTCAAAATCACCGTCTGACTTTCCCAAAGTCTCTTGAATGACATCTTCACCTGCATCTTGTGTCATTTGTCTCCTTCCAAGAGGCTGTTTCATTTCATTTGTCCTTCGAAGGAAGCAGGAGCATATTTCATGAGCCGTAGAATTGAATCAAATAGAAGAGAGCAGAGAGCACTCACCTGAGTTCAGACCTTTCCCCATTAGAAAGAGATAATTAAGAGATACTCGGAAGGTACAGCCAGCCCATGTTTCTGGCAGGCATCCTGACTGGGTATCTGTTTGCTTTGCCCAGAATGCAGGATGCTTAAATTATCATAATTTAATGGCAATAATATGAGGACCGAGATAGAAATAAGCTAGAACAAATGCTGGGATGAGAATAGGAGAACCTTGGTAGCAATGACCTTGCCACGTCTTAAAACCCAATAAGCCATGGGGACTTGAGCTGGTGAGACAGTAATGAGGTGAATATATGCACATGGCAGTGTCCTCTTCAGTTCCTGGTGACATTGTTCACGAGCAGTTGGACAGGACTGCCATCCTGACTTGTCTCATAGGCAGCTGGCTCTGAAATGGTGGTGTGACCGTGGGATATCGACTCCTTATTGCTCTTCGCTTTCTCTTTCCTCTATATTTTCTCTGTAAATTGAGAGGCAGGGGTAATTATGCCAAGATTAGAGCACTAATCATCACTTGCAAATGGGGGAGTCGTTTCTGAAGAAGCAATCATTTATAGAGAGAGAAAGTATAGATTGACTGACAGTGCAAGTCCTTGACCTCGTGAATCTGATACTGCTGACGGGTGGGCAACATTGGGTCAAAAATCTGTAAAAATAGTGAGAGAAATTCCATCTTGATTAATGTCAGCGTGGCCAGATATTCTCCTCTCCTCCATAACTAAGCATTCAGCTTGCTGAATGTGCAGGGAGAAAAATCCTGGGTGACTGGCTTGTGAGACAGCTTCGTGTGCACCTCACTTGATGTTCTCCAAGGAAGGCTGGGCTGGAATAAAACATCTCCTTTCAGAAAAAGCATAGTGAAACTGGGGAGGAGACAAAGGTGTCGCAGAGCCTGGTATAATACAAGGCAACACCTGCAGTCCCCTCAGCTTTCTGGGTTTTCTGCAGGAAACCTTTTTATCAGAAAGGAGCAGAGATGTCTCGTTGAAATTGTTGCCTATTTGCCCTCTCCCAGAAGTAAAAGCCCTCTGGGGCTGGAAACGTAGATGCTTTCTGGAGGATCAGCAACTCCTTCCTCCTAATTTCATTTCATTTGACAATAATAAAATAGAAAGCCACAATTAAATCCATATTAATAGATGCAGTTACACACGGTCATGGGGGCTGTTGAATTAAGGTCCAATCCTGCTCAGTACCGAGTGGTTTTCTGTTCTGCTTGACTGCAGTGGGGGCTTGAGAGTTTGCAGGCTCTCGTGTGGGGCACTCAGTATCTTGCAGAGTTGGGGCTTTTAATTTTGCAGATCATCAAAGGCAAACCAATCCATCAATTATCAACGCTTCAACTTGCTGCTGAGGATCCGAGAGTGTTGCCGTGTATCAATTAGCAGCATCGGATGCCCTGAAATGATAACAGCAGAGCCTGCTTCAGAGACGTGCCTGGCATCTGTGCTTCCTCTGTCTGCAAACGGCGGCACCAGGTGCCGAGTTGTCTTCCAAAGTGGTTGTGGGATTTGGGCTGCTGGGGGAGAGGAGGTGCTCAAGAGTTTGACTTTGTGGGTTGGTCTAAATCCCATCTCCTGTTCAAGTGTCTTAGCTCTGGAGCGAGGTAGCTGGTTAGAGTAATGCTGGTGGTTGGCTGCTGAGGATCTAATTATACTCGGGGTGCTGAGAGATTTGGGATGCTTTTTCCTTTTAAGGTATCTACTTCTCTAATATCAGATCAGTATGAAATTCAGCTAGAGGAGCAGCATTCCTGACCTCGTGCTCTGCGGTCTGTGCCCTTTTCTCCTTGTTTTCAAGCCTCCACGTTTGGGGTGTGACACGGATGGGTTCATTGGAAAGGCTAATTGGGATGGCTCATCACTGCGGGAGGCAGTCCCAGTTCCTCGGGGTTGGTGTGTGCTGGCACAGTGCCAGGGCCTCTTCCCTACACCAGATCTGACCAGTGGTTTGCCCTGCATCCCCCCCC
>VZRW01005220.1:8084-34514 GCA_013398125.1 Aegotheles bennettii
CCTGCTGGAGTACATGCATGCAGCTCTGGAGGTCTCAGCAAGGGAAGGACACATACCTGTTGGAACAAGTTCAGAGAAGGGCCACAAAAATGATCAGAGGCCTGGATCACCTGTCCTGTGAGGAAAGGCTGAGAGAGCTGGGGTTGTTCAGCCTGGAGAAGAGAAAACTCTGAGGAGACCTCATTGCTGCCTTTGAATACCTAAAGGGGGCCTATAGAAGGATGGGGACAGGCCTTTAGCAGAGCCTGTTGTGACAGGATGAACGGTAATGGTTTTAAACTGAAGGAGAGTAGATTTAGGTTAGATATAAGGAAGAAGTTTTTCACCATGAGGGTGATAAAACACTGGAAGAGGTTGCCCAGAGAGGTGGTGGATTCCCACTCCTGGAGATGTTCAAGACCAGGTTAGATGGGACCCTGAGCAACCCGGTCTCATGGAGAATGTCCCTGCCCATGGCAAGGGAGTTGGACTAGATGACCTTTAAGGTCCCTTCTGCCTCAAGCTATCCTGTGATTGTGTGATTCTGTAATTCTGTTATTTTCCTTAATTAATGCATAGGAAAAGTAGTGCACTAATCAATTGGTTACCATGTCCATGAGCACTCAGGAGCCCTGACTGGTACCTGAGTCTCAGGTTTTCTGAGCCACAGCTTGTTACCAGCAGGACTATGCATTTTGCAATGCAAACAGGTCAAAGATTCAGCAACTGCTCTGGAAGGGGGAGGAAATGGACTTTGGTACGCTTTTAAATATGGTGAGCTTTTTTCCCTCTCCTTATCTCTAGTGTTGATTAGAACTTCTTTCAATTCTCAGTCTTACGTCACTGTTCATCAGTGATAGTCTGTGCTTTGTGTTATAAATGCTGCTTGTTTTTTTCCTTCCTCATCTTTATATAAGAAAAATATGGACTATATTGAAAAGCCTGTTCTAAAAATGAGTTGCAAACATTTTGATATTTTCCAGCTCTAAAAGCATATATATGTCTGTCTAATTAGAAAGTTTCCTTTTGCTCTTTCATGGAGTCTGTTTGAATTTGCCTCATTTTCATGGAAAAAAAAAAAGATATCATTTACTAATGATGGAAGGAATGTATTTATAGCCCTAAGTCAGAAGTATTCCATATTTTTTGAGGATTCTAGTTGTAAAAATTGTATGAATTAAAAATAAAAGCTTTGTTCGACAAATATAAGAACTTCTGTTGTAAGCAAATCACCTATGTATTTTACTGAGACTTTTTATTTAAGTAAATACATTTTGTTTACAAAGATTTTTTTCATCATTTTGATGGAATAATCCACACAGAGCAACATTTAAGAGAACATTAGGGAGGCTACATTAAATAGGATCCACATTTTCTTAGGAAAAAGAAGTACTAAAATACATTTCTTGAACCTACATATTTGTGCAATTGGATGTTACTGCTCTACCATGTGTATCTTGCTGCCTTTTGGGTCTAGGAAATACTCCCTCACCACTTATTTTAAGGGTCAGATTAAGGCTCATACAGTTCCTATCTGGATTCTATTGAATCCCTTTAAAACATACAGTGCCTTGAGGTGTTTGTAATGACAAAGGTGTTTTGGAAACAGGTTGGTGTGGATTCTCATTTCAAGTCTGCCAGGGTCACATTTAACTGAAAGCCTTGGCACCTCTCAGGACACATGGATGATGTAAATTATAAAAGAATTCTTACCTTTGTAAAAAATGTCTGACCAAAAGTCAGGTCATCTGAAAACACTTTTTCCCCATTAGAATGCAAAACAAGAATTTGAATCACTGAAGAATAAGTTGCCTGACTGCATCAGCAAGAGCCTATACTAGCCTGTGAGTTTCTTGCAGCACTCAGCTGTGGGGGAGCCTAAATTCTCCAGGCACCTCACTTTCCAATATTATAGTTTCCTATCTACTGAAAGACCTGCAACCACATACACTTAGGATTGTTTTGTAGCTTAACAAAGATGTTCAGTTTAGTATTAAACTCACATGTGAGATTCATCAGCTATTCATAGAATCAGAATGATTTTGCTTGAAAAAGACCTTTAAGATCATTGAATCCAACCATTAACTGAACTCTACCAAGTCCAGTGCTAAACCATGTCCCTAAGCACCACGTATACACATCTTTGAAACACCTCTGGGGATGGTGATTCAACCACTTCCCTGGGCAGCCTGTTCCAATGTTTGATAACCCCGTCAGTGAAAAAGTTTCTTCTAATATCTAATCTAAATCTCCCCTGGCACAACTTGAGGCCATTTCTTCTTGCTCTATCACTTCTTACTAAGGAGAAGAGACCAACACCTACCTTGCTACGACCTCGTTTCAGGTAGTTGTAGAGAGCAAAGCCTCCTTTTCTCCAGGCTAAACAACCTCGGTTCCCTCAACCAATCCTTGTAAGGTTTATGCTTCAGACCCTTCACCATCTTTGTTGCCCTTCTTTGAACTCACTTTAGTACCTCAATGTCTTTCTTGTAGTGAGGGGCCCAAAACTGAACACAGGATTTCTAGTTGGACTTTGGCCCTTCTAATTTTCTCCCTGCATATCCTCACAACTTCTTTTTAGTCCTCCTGAGTAGCCTGCCCCTTCTTCCAAAGGCCATAAACTCTCCTTTTTTTCCCTGAGTTGCAACCAGATCTCTCTAGTCAGCCAGGCCAGCCTCCTTCCCCTCCAACTCGTCTTTAGGCACAGGGGGATGGTTTGCTCCTGCCCTTTTAATATTTCCTTCTTGAAGAATTTTCAACCTTCCTGGAGTCCTTTGCCCTTCAAGACTGCCTCCTGAGGGACTCTGTCAACCAGTCTCTGAAACAGGCCAAAGACTGACTGCCAAAAGCCCAAGGTGGGAGTTCTGCTGACCTCTCCCCCTTACTTCTCCAAGATTAGAGAACTCTATCATTTCACTACCACTATACCCAAGATGGCCTCCAACCATCACATCACCCACAAGTCCTTCTCTGTTGACAAGCAGTAGGTCTAGTGGGGCACCTTCCCTAGTTGGCTCCCTCACCAGCTGTGTCAGGAAGTTATCTTCCACACATTCTAAGAACCCCTGGGACTGTTCCATCTCTGCTGTATTGTATTTCCAACAGGCACCTGGGAAGTTGAAGTCCCACATGAGAACAAAGGCAAGTGATCATGATATTTCTCTCAGATACCTATAGAATATTTCATCTGCCTCTTCATTCTGGTTGAGCGGTCTATAACAGACTCCCACCACGATGTCTGTCTTGTTGGCCTTCTCCCTGATTCTTACCTATAAACACTTAACCCTATTGCCACTATCACTAAGTTCTAGGCATCCATAACACTCCCTAGTATCCCGTCAGGGACAGGACATTTTTCCACCTAACTCATCTGAGGAGTCAGATATAAGGCTTGAGCATATGTTCTTTCTCCCTGACCTGCGTAAGTTGTAAACAAACAAGGGAGAGAATGAGGATGTGTGTTCATAAATTGTATATGGGGTATAAACTACAGCAATACTGGGTACCAGGTCTTTATTGCCCCTTTATTTTCCTCTTTGCTGGTAAGTTTCTTAGTGAATTTGTCACCAGATCATTCTCATAGACTTTCTTTATTGTTTCAGTTTCGAAAAGATGGACTGGGAGTTGTGACTGATAGAAAATCTTTTATTTTCTTCCTTGCTGGACATTGCCCCAAGAGGTGGGAGATAGGGGATGGCAAACAAGGAACTGAACCCTTTGTAGCTTCCTGACATTGCTACTGCATAAGCTACTACAAAAATTAACTGTACTGTTAATAGAAGGCTGACTTGATTGTTCAAGTGCATCAAGTTAAATCTAAAAGAATCAGGATCTAACAAATCAGTCACAGTTTTGTTTCTGACTGTTAATACCCTCTCATATGGTATGGATCTCAGCAGAACAATCTGAACAGTTCTCTCTAGAGACTCTTCAAAGACACATTTCCCATATCTTTTTTTCCTACCCAAACAGAGGAAGATTAACAATCAACAAGTGGTATTAACATCAGAGAACTACAATTATTTATGTTTACCTATTAAGTAAACAAAATAATAGACCATTGTGCATTTGATTTGAAGCAGTATATCTCCTGGTCTTGGATCATATTTCTGTCATTGCATGACATCTACAAACTCTTAACTCTGGATTTTGTTCCACTGTACTTGTATTACATGTGTATGCTATGATACAGTGTACCATAACCACCATATCTCATGCTTTTATTTAATCTTCCAGTCATTGTTTTGCCAAGTAGCAGCTTTCTTTTCTGACAGTGACAAGAAATACTGTGTGGCCATTTTTCTGACAATGCTATCTATCTATCTATAAAAAAAAATATCTAGTTCTGTTTTCTGTTTGGAGTATATACTAATGTATTAATGACTATATCTTGTTAATATTTATGATACATAAAACAGTCTTTCTGAGTTTTGAACAGTCTGCTGTTATAAGAGCAGTTATAGCACTTTGCAGTTTTACTGAGTCTTGTATACTATATTATCTAATATAAAAAGTACCATCTATGCACCACACTTAAGTATTGGGTATTGGCTGCCTTTCCAAGAATTTCTCTCACTGTGCTTGTGGAAAACTAATTCTTCATATACATGTATATAATTTTTGAGTCAATTAATAAATGAAAAGAAATATGTTTTCCCTTACATTGACAAACAAAAATACACAGTTTTTTCTTTTATTCATTCTATAATTTCCTACTAACAGTGAGCTTATCCTGCTTCTCTTTCATCTTAAAGCAAGGGGAACTTACTAATGAACATAAATTTCAAGGCAGTTAGTCTCTCTCATCTCTATTCTGTACACTCTTGTTATACTCCAAGTCCCGATATTGGGCAAGGAAGAATTCACTGTATCTATAGAACTAAGGATTTATTGTTAGTCCAATTAATGTTTTAAAACTCTAATAGACAAAATTTTCTAACACAGAAAAGTCTTACCAGTTTAAATTATTATACCAAAAAAATCCCCACTTCAAATTCCAAAACTTTCTTAGTATCTACCTTTTCCCCTGGTGCAGTGTTTGCCTGTTCAGTGTCCTTTCAGGCCTTAAGGATGAGAATACCACCTTTTCTCTAGAAGAATTGCAGGTGGTGGTGAGCTTTTAATGAGCTGTCAGTGTCCGGAGGTTTTTGCTAAGAGAAGGTTGACATTAATGGTGGAGGTGTCTTCCTCCTTAGTCCTGGGACCTGCCTGAGTGTACTTTCATATGTTTTCTTGACCCAGGCTGCTGCCTTCTGGCTGCTCCCAATTGAATGTAATTATGTCCCCTTCACAGGCTGAGCCCCACCAGGATGGTTGTTTGTTGGGCAGAGACTCCCTGGGTTTGCCAGACCCTTTCCAGGAAGGCACTGGCAGAGCTCAGGCTCAGGCAGGGTAGGTAACAGGCACTTGGCCCTGAGGCAGTCTCTGAAAACAGCTCAGCTGAGCTCTGGCCAAGATGAGCCCAAGCCAGCCCTGAGACCTGTGCTCTCAGCTCAGTGCAGAGCCTTTGGTGATTTACTAGGAATGGTAAAGATCTTATTTATCCAGAAACACTGTCAGCTTCAACTCCAGGAACTATTTAGCGTTTCTTCCTCTCTTGTGTTTCTGCTGTTCCATGTTCTCATTCTCTTGAAGTGATCAAGGGTTCAACAAAAATGGATAATATAGTGTGTAAAAGAATGAGGAAATATTTTCTTCAGTTTTTAATTTATACACCTGGTTAATCTACATACTATTCTCTTGTAAAGGGAGAAATATTATTGGAGTGAGATATTAGCTTTGCCTATTTACACTGTATTGTCAGTAACTTCCTGAATGCTAACAGAAATGTTTTAAGAAGTTCTGGCTGGATTCTTTTTCAAATCAATTGGTGTCTTAAATATTTTTCTATTGGTGTTTCATTCAGTTCTGTTGCAGCTCTCTGACCTAATCCTGTAGAATGCCACAATTATCAAAAAGGTTAAAAACCAACATATACATTCAGCATATGTCTCCATGGCTGTGAAGGTTGCTGGCAGCATGTATTGACAGAGGAAGCCAAAGCTTTCCATTGAAGTGAGGAGACAGAGAAACCAAAGTGATTTCTAATCCCCGTATAGCTTTTATGATTTGGATGAACTTAATTTTTTCTCCCTCCACTAAGCTTTTATTTTTTGAATACTAATGTGAGGTTGCTTACTCGAGCTTTGTTTCAAAGGTTCTGGTGCCTGGGTCTCCTGAAGCATGTTGTCAGAGATACACTTACAGCACATTGACCCACAGAGATGTGAATTTCATGATCTTTTACTGTCTGTTATCTTTATCATTCTTCATTCAGAAGCTGTAATGTTTCCTGTGCATTAATCCCCTGATCTAAATGTTGTCCCTTTGATAATCTATATAGCACTCATGCAAGCAGTAGACTGAGTTGTCGGCACAGTTGGTATCCCCATTCAGAAATAAAGTTCTCTATTGCTGCTTAAGGTCAGCATAGTCCTTCTGAAAGATTTTACAGAGGGAACAAGTGTCACTTGACAAAGAATATGAAGCCAGGTCGTATGCTGGAGTACACATTTTTAGAAGTATGGTTATGAAAGTCAACCTCCTTTTATAAATTACAATGCAGAATGTACTCTATGGTCTAAAATCACACCTTTTATGTGAGGTCAATATTTCTACTAGGTTTTATAGTGAAGCAGGTCTTTGAAACACAACTTTATTTTAAAATTTTTTTATTTTTAAAAATAAAGATATTCAGTAGTTATCGTGGTATTACTAAATACTGAAGGACTGCAGATTGAGGCAGTAAATATAGTAGACATTTTAAAATTCTTGTAAAGTAACATTTTGCACTGTACTTGGAGCTATAATAATCACAAAAAGTAACGATTATAATAATGCCTATGGAAAGACAATCTTTTCAGGCTTAAACAAAAAAAATCACTTCATTGTCATTATGAAGCTATTCATTAGAGTCATAGAGACTGACGTGTTACAAAAAGGAATTATAAATATTGTGTTAGTAGTAGTCATAGTGCAGTAATGTCTGAAATCAGTTCTGATAGAGAAGGTTAAGAAGTGATGAAAGAGTAGATTTATTTTAAATGTAATAATTCACTGAAACTCCTTTACCAGTGGAAAAGAATATATTTTGTTGTTATGAAAATAAAAGTTGAGGGTATTGTTACAGTTAGAGAAAAGTTGAAACAGTATAATTTTAGAGATCTGCCATTTTTAATGTATTTCAACCCTGATTACTTTTTCATATGTTATCTTATGAACAGGGGCAAACAGTTTTAAATAACTCCTGCCATTCTTAATGAGTTTTAGTATGAAAGCTCGAAGTTGTTGGTTTTGAGATAAACTAATACCAAATATTATAAAATTACATTTAGCAAAATAACTTAGGAAACTGCAGAAGGCACAGAATGGGGTTCTTTCTTAGGAAGAACTCTTCCACTCTATTGTGACACTATTTTCACTCTTGTCATGAGCAGTCTGAAAGGAGAAGACACTGATTTAACTTCTTTGTACTAGCAAAACACTCACTAGTCTGAAACCACAATGGTTGGCTGCTATAGCAAAAACTCTTAAAAAATTAATCAAGCTCAGTGATGAATTAACGAAGGCATACACCACCTAACCTGTAGGCACACAGAACTTAGGACAAACAGCTGTTTTGACATTTCTAGCTGGGAATCCTGCCCTCCACAAACATATTTACAGATGCTCAGACATGGTCTCTTGGCTGTTTGCAGTTGTCCCCATCTGTCAGGATGGCACTGTGCCCACACACAAGGTGGCATGTCAGCTTCACTAGGGCATAGGTGCCAAGTAAATTCTGCTGTTTGCAGAGCTTTGCATGTGCTGGTTCTTCAGTAGGAAGCCTCTGCTCTGTCACAGCAAGGCTGCCTCTCAACAAGACTCCCTACACTTGATTACACCTGTTGACACTTTGGTATCTAAGGAAGAATACTTAAATAGTACAGGAAAGAAACATTGGTACACAGGAATGGATTTAGGAATTTGTATTGCACTTACACTGAAAGTCCATTGCTACCTTTTCTTTTTTTTTTTTTTTTCCTGAGTCCACAAGAAAAGCCTACTGTTTAATGTAAGTCAAAAATAAACTAGATTTTTGGAGACACATCACCTCCTGGCTCATCTTTCTAGTCTGGAGAGCAGTTTGTTGGTATAATTTATGTCACCATTATTAACACCAATTCATTCTCTTACTCCTTATTCTTCCCCTGCCTCTCACCCCAAAAAGAAACAGTTTTAGTTATTAGCATGAACTCATCCAAAACAAAGAAAATAAAACACAACAGAAAATGGTTGCTGAATCAAGTAAAGAGAAGCCTGACTCTTCTGTCTTATTGATTTTGCAGTGATGAAACTGTATTTACCACAGTGGAATAATCCTTGTTTTATCCCAGTGCATGAACTATGAGGGCAGAGAAAAGTCAGGCACTTAAATTGAGTAAAGTGCTTGGCCAATTCTATGAGCAGCCTATGTATCTGAGAAAGCATAGGGATAGCTTCCTTAGCAACAAACAACATAATAACCTAAAAGATGAGAAAATTGTGAGGCTGCAAAGACATTGCTGGACCACCTTCTTACAACAGTCCACATAGCTGGTCTTGGGAAGAACGCTGCTCTGCCTGGGAGTTTTTCTGGCTTCTATCTATTATTGAAATTATTTTCTTTGATGAAAAGCTGAATGAACTGAATGAACTGAACTGTCCTTTCAAAGGACAAATCTGTCTTTCAAAAACACTTCCTCTCATTTGCACATAACTGGCTATTCATAGCAGTCAGAAGCAGAAGTCTTCATGGTTCCTTTTATATCTTGTAGATTTTAAATTTCACAGGGATGTTTCCTGTAACAATAATGAGACTTTTAGCAACCTTACCAGCTGCTCAAAATTCCTACTTGTCTTTTCTTTTTATCTCATGTTGCAATATAACTACTCTATTGTATGTGTGACTCGTTCCTCTGTGTTTCAGTTTTTTCAATTTCTGCATGTTGCATTGAAAAACCTTTTTTTCTAACAGAAAATTTAATTTCCAAATATCTATTATATTTTAAACACTCTAACATCCTGATTAGTCATAAATGTTTTTAGAGGTCTTTTAAAAGCTAGAAATAATCACAAATTGTTTGAAACCTTCCAGAAACACACCTTTCTGTTCTTATCTATTTTTATTTTGCCTACCCACTGACTGTAGTGAGATATGTAAATTGAGTAACTCAGGAAGATTTAATTCAGCAGAATGATAAATAAAATCACTTCTTATTATATTTATTCCCTCCTTTGAGGGAATATGCCTTACTCTGCTTTTCTCACATGCATCTTTTTGATTGGTGTATCTTATTTTTCTCTCTGTTTCCATAATGCCCATTATATTTATTCTAAGGCTTTATTTGTACTGTAGCAGAAGTATTCCAAGCATTCATATTTTCCTAAATGTTTCTCAGTCCTCTAGTTCACTGTAGTGTTTGCCTATTTCTTTTTTTTTTTTGTCCTACTAAGTTATTCTTCAGCCCTCCAGCACTATATCATATTATTCTAACTACATAGTGTATCATTCTACCTCACCTGCCCTACCACTCTATCTCTTAGTGTCTTTGACAAATTATCACCATTATTTTCCTTCTAACTGTTCTTGTGCTATTCATCACCCATGACATTAAATAACCGCTCTTCTATCAAAATAATATGCCTATATCATCTAGCCAAGTGAATATTTGACCATTTTCTATTAGAGATGGCCTGAGACTGACATATATGTCTCACCTGGCTATTCACAGATAAATGGATGAGCTGAGCTGTTACCAAAAAAAAAAAACAAACAACAATGATGAGGTTTGGGTTTCCAGTTAAAACACCCCTAAAATGATTTAATTTTCCTGCAGATGACAATCAATAGGTGCATTAAAAGAGAAAACTTAGTCATGAGAAATGTTGTCACTGATGTAAAGTATTAAGGGTTTTTTAATTCAACAATTTTACAAGTGAAGGACTTACACTTTTTTTTTTTTTATATATATGTATTGCAGTAGTTTAATATTAGAAATTCCTGACATATTGTAATCAAACCAGTTTACAAAACTAATCCATTTCCTTTAATGTAAATCCATTCCTTGTATCTAAAAGAGAACTGTATTACCTGTTCAAAATAGTTAAAAAAATTATTTCACCACTCTTTTTTCCCTTTTTTTTTTTTTTCCTTGGTAATAAGGGAGAGGTTCTCTGGAAAAGAAAACCTGAACAATGATTTTGTTTCTGCTGCGCACTACGATTGAAGGCAATCATAATACCACACCAGGTTTTCACATTCCTCTGAACAGTCTTGCATCAAATGACATGGAGTTATGCAGCTATTATCAAAGCCTGTGTCTTCTTCTTGGCCACTGTTAATAGAGACATGCCAATCTCTGGAAGCAGTATGGGTTTTCTATGATTACAGTAATTTTCCTCCTAACAGATGTAAATGGAATGGCTTTACTCCAAAAAATAGAGCTGATTACCTCCTGATGTTTGCTATGATTGATCTCTAGAAGCAAAAGATGAGTTTTCTTTCCCATCTTCATATGTGTGAAATGAGATTCCAATTAGTGGTGCATCAATGAGTGTGCCATGAGGAAGTTCTGTTTCCAGATGCTCATGTATTTTGTGTGAGAGAGTGGGGAAAGGCAGAGGTACAGTTTCAAGCCATAGCCAGGCCTTCAGCAGCTAACTTGCCGTGTCATCTGCCCTGAGAGAGCCTGCAGCCCCTCTTATTTCTTGACATCTGGGCGGAACCCAACAACCTAGACAGGCAACCTAGATGGGCAGTCTATCACCTGTGCTTACCTAATGAACTAACTCTGCTGCAGTTAACAGTAGAGAAAATTTTAGCTATAAAAGAGTAACACATCTGCCCCCTCCCCTGTGGTACCTGACCTACCACCTCTGCTACCCTCTGCTACCAGGTCTGTCAGAGCTATTGCCTGCACTGGAGCTGTTCTGTTTCTTTTTTTCTCAAAAGAGTGTTTATCTTCTTGTGCTAAACTTCTTTTGTACCATTCAGAATCTGTGAATATTAAGAAAGAAAAAAAAGGAATAAATATCCTCTATTATTGGAAGAATCTGAAAGATATCTCAAGTATTTAAGCAGTGGTTTGTGAGGGGAGAGAGTTTACAGTCACATATTCTATTGGTCTTTTATTTTTAATAGAGGTATGCCTCTTAACTCTGTGTTGTGCCTTAACTGAGGAACTAGATTTGAGAAAAAGAAACCACAACCAAACCAACACATGCTTTCCTCAAGCTTTTCCTTTTCTAATATGCAAAACTCACCCTTTTCAAAGCATCTGGCACATCTACATAGGCAGATGCAGATGGACCCAAATTCATTCTGCCCACCCTGCAAGCTGTCTGGACTTACTCCAGTTCCCATCCAAAAACCATGTGGCTGTGATGGAACATCACTGAGTCTGGACTAATAAAGCTGACCTCTCAGGAGCTAAACACAACATTGTGCAGTTAATGCATGTCTGCAGCTTCTGGCCAGGATGAGACTGGCTTTTGGTTTGCTCAGAGCATGAACAGAACAAATTCAGGTCTGTCTGTACTTGTGCTTAAACACTTCTTTTATGTTTCTCTGTTAAGTTCCTTTCTTACCAATACCGCATCCAAATAATAAAAAAAATCCACTCGTAAGCACTTGACACACCTTCATTGACATTATCTGGGGAATACTTGTACCCATACACTGTTGTTCACATTCCTAGAAAGAAAACTTGAAGAAGCTGATTCTTATTCCAATTGCATCTTCAATTCATGACTACATAAATGGCACATATGAAAAAAATTTGTGTAACTGTACAAATAAAGCAGTATAAAAATTAGAATGAGGAAGTAGAAAATAGGTGATTTTGTTATTTAATTCTAATCTTCCTAAGCATTTTTGTATGTCAATCTATTAGTGTCACACATTATTCCCAAAATTCCCCCATGTGTGTTCAGAGGTAGAAATCTTTACATATCTAGTAGGCAATCAAGTTTGATGTGGTTTGCTGTTTTGTGTAGTTTGTGTAACTATAAGTAAGGACATATATGCCAAATATCTAAAAGGCCTTTCACTAGTACCAAGGTGCTCCACCAAATCTCTTCAAGCTGACAAATCTGGAAAAGTCTTTCATATATTGCTGAAAAGTCATAGAATTAGAACCAATTTCTTGTGTCTTCCCAGCGTGTGCTTAGCAAAGGTCAGCAGACTGTCTGAGTACCAGGTCAGTGTTGATGTACTTCAGACAGACTGAAAGCTGCTCTAACTTCATCCTGCATGCTGAGACACAGTTGGACTGTGGAAGTGTGCTGGACTTTCTGTCCTTTCACTGTAGAATTATTTAAGAAGGTGAACAAGCTTTACAGCAGCCTCACTTCCTTAGTAGCCATTTGATTTTGGTCTCTAAAAGAATACATACAGTAAATACAGAAGCCTTGGTTTGATACAAAAGTCCTTGTAAGCACTTCTCCAAGCTTGTAAGATACTTTATATATTTACTATAAAAAATACACTTTTAGCCCTTAGATTTTTCTACCCAGTGCTGTGGAAACTCACTAATTTCTCAGGACTAACTTTTGTAGACATCTCTTCACTTTCTTTGAGTCCCTTGCTCTTGTTCACAATCCCATATCTGTAACCAGTGCTGTTATGTTTTTCCACATCTGAAGGGCACTTGTAGACAACACTGTCATTCTGTATGACTTTTATTACAGAGTTAGATAAACAAGAAAAAAAGAAATAAATCAAACAAAGACTCCCTGAAGGAGAGAGCGTATATTTCTTCACTGGTATACTACAGCAGACCTTTAAATACAGGTGATTGATAGAAATACAGTATGTAGAAAACAAATTCACTTATATTTACCTAAAGCAGTTTTCTTCTCGGATATTTGAATTGTCTAAGTGATACATGAGACATGCTGTATAATTGGCTGAACTTGTAATTTGCTTCAATTAATACAACTACATGCCTAGCAGTAATAACAGAAAAACAGAAGGAAACCTTTGACCTCAGGTGTATCTTATTATATAGTGTTAAAGAGCAGTTCTACACATAAAGAAATTAAACGAATTCACCTTAGATTGCAACATATATCTTTCAGTAGATATGAATATCTTAGTGAATATTTAGAAAGCTAAAAATTGAACCTAAATACTTGGTCCCTGGAAAATAATAATTCCAAGAACAATAAATTTACACAGATCATTAACAGGGCTAAAGAAACAGTGGAAACTTAAACACTAATGAAGTTGTGGATTTGCCTTAAGGGACCTTAAAGGTCATCTAGTCCAACTCCCTTGCCATGGGCAGGGACATTCTCCATGAGACCGGGTTGCTCAGGGCCCCATCTAACCTGGTCTTGAACATCTCCAGGAGTGGGAATCCACCACCTCTCTGGGCAACCTCTTCCAGTGTTTTATCACCCTCATGGTGAAAAACTTCTTCCTTATATCTAACCTAAATCTACTCTCCTTCAGTTTAAAACCATTACCGTTCATCCTATCACAACAGGCTCTGCTAAAGGCCTGTCCCCATCCTTCTATAGGCCCCCTTTAGGTATTCAAAGGCAGCAATGAGGTCTCCTCAGAGTTTTCTCTTCTCCAGGCTGAACAACCCCAGCTCTCTCAGCCTTTCCTCACAGGACAGGTGATCCAGGCCTCTGATCATTTTTGTGGCCCTTCTCTGAACTTGTTCCAACAGGTATGTGTCCTTCCCTTGCTGAGGCCTCCAGAGCTGCATGCATGTACTCCAGCAGGTGTGTTACCAGAGAGGAGTAGAGGGGAAAAATCACCTCCCTTGATCTGCTGGTCACAGTTCTTTTGATGCAGCCTAGGATATGGTTGGCCTTCTGGGCTGCGAGGGCACACTGCCATCTCATGTTCAGCCTTTCATCTAACAGTACTCCCAAGTCCTTCTCAGCAGGGCTGCTTCCAATCCCTTGATCCTGCAGCCGGTGTTGTTACCAAGGCTTGCCCTGTCCTAAGTGCAGGACCTTGCACTTCTCCTTGTGGAACCTCATGAGGTTCCCCTGGGCCCACTTCTTGAGCTTGGTGTTGTCCATGAACTTGCTGAGGGTGCACTTGAGCCCACTTTATATATATACTTAACATTTACCACACAGAAGATGAAAAAAACACGAAGTGCTAACCATTCACACTTATATTGGAATGAACTAAATGAAATGCTAAAAGCTTTCATTACTATCTCTAAAGCCTTTATAAACTGAATCAGAGAAAAACAGGGAAGTAAGACAAACTATAAGAATATGTGAAAAGGATACATTTGATAGAAAACAATTTCAATGACCTGAGCATATTTCTCTCTTCTTTTTTAACAACAATATTACAGCATTTTTAGTTAAATCTAATGAAATTAAGAAATTTAAAAAAAAAATTAAAAGAAGAAAACTAACTAATCAGAGAACAAGCATATAAAACATATCTGAGAATTGTAAAAAATGTTAACCGAGTTAAAAGAAGTAATCCTTTAAATGGAATGGAGAATTTTAAAGCTTTACTGAATTTTCTCATACCCTAGACAGAGAGACCCAGACATCACTGTCCAGAGTCTACCAAGGTGAATGAGAGATCCTCATGAACTGCCAAGAGTTCACTGAGGAAGAGCTTGAAGGAATGGACCTAAGTTTCACTTTCAGCTGTTGTAAAACTCATAGAGAATATTGGCTTTTTGGAGTTGGTTGCAATCATGGAATTGGTTGACAGATAATTAGTGACAACTCTTGAGGAAGAGAATTGGTTGATACCATGTAGAGATGAAGAAAATGTTCTCACAGATGTAAGTAATGTACTCATTATGAAACATAGTAGTTTTCTTCTGCCTTCCAGTGTTTAAAGTGAAATGTGGTCAGCAATCTCTCCTCTAGATACTGAACACTGCCCATGACTTAGCCTGGTGTTGTAAAGTGATGTAACCTTTACTATAAAATGTAAAAAGAATAAAAACCTACATAACACAAAAAATGAGAGCTAGAAAAAGAGCAGAGATGTGCTATGAGGAGGATCTGAATGAAGACAGACAGATTGCTCAGCTGCAGTCAAGGAGTGCTCAAGGAATCTTCTGATTGGCAACAATAAGGATTTGTGATGGGGAAACAGCTGGAAGCCAGGCACACTATCTTAGGGCAGCTAAAATAAATATAGGCACTTTTATATAGACACCTGTATTGCTGTCCCATATGTCTTATCCGAAAATCCAAGAGAATATCAGGTGTCATTCACTGTTTTAACTAAAATGTGAGACTTCAAATAAAATATTGTGACAGATTCTGAGTAAAATGAAGAGATCTGAATAAATGTTAGGACTAGTTTTAAGAAAATCCCCAGCCTCTTCACAAGTCAGAATGTAGAAATCAGCCTCATATTTCTAATGCTTGATATGTATTAATTATTACAGCTTTAAATATCCATCATTTAATCTCCATTATAATAATTAAAAGTATACTAAATTACATGGCATTATGGGAAGTCACATAAAAGAAATTTCTGAACAAAAGAAAGCCTTTTAAATGCTGTTACCACTAAATGTGACTAAAGTGTGATTTCTTTCATCAGGACAGATGAAGAGCAGCAAATTGCACACAGTACTTGCAAATTGAACGGAAAAACCTGCTTATTGACCACCTAAATTGTTTTAGGGCAGATTGATACATCTCAGTTATTTATGTGAATATATATCAAGAGAATAAACCTATTATTTACAAGAACTCCCAAGTGGTAACTGCCTGGAACAGAGAACATAATCACAATATCAGTTCTCTACCCAACAGCATATAGATTAGATACAAACATCTCTCTGGACAGCATAGCCAATAACATGCAGCTTGTAAAGTGTAGCATAAAAGCAATTTCAAAAGTTAGGGTCAGACTCTTCCACAAGAGGGTGACTGAACATGAAATACAAGCAATACATTCAGGAGGCATGTTAAGTAAAATTACAGATATATTTTTAAGAACTAAGGAAGTGTTTTGAGAAATGATTTTCTGAAATCACAGGAAAGAAACAGTAAATGTGGTATTCTTCTAAAAGAAGAAAAAAATTAAGCTTACCACATTTATGATTAGCCCACTAGAAAACTAATCCTGCCTGTGTCATAACATAATGCTGGGCATTTGTAACACCGAAGAAAACAGGGTTTTGTCTGAAATTGCAACTTAGATGATTCTTGCCCTAATTAAAATGCTTGAATGAGGTATGTAATGAATGAGAATCTGGAACATACTCCAAACATTTTATTATTTTATTGTTGGAAGATTTAGATTAATTTAGCAGTTAATATTGAAGTCTTCAACTAGTATGAAAATGGATGGGTAGATGATCTACTTGAAGATGTCCCTGCTCATTGGAAGGCAGGTTGGATAATCTTTAAATGTGTCTTCCAACCCAAACTATTCTGTGATTCTATGAATAGAGGGATGGATGGGTGGATGGATGAAATATTCAGCCCTTCTCTGTGGTCTGACTGCAGTCACCCCACTCACCTCCACATGACTGGGAATTTGTTGAAGAGCCATACCAGGGTGCCATGAGGAATTATGGAAGACAGCTAATGACAAGGATGTTTTGTAAGCAGTCCTTTGCAAACGTCAGTGTAAGGGGTACCTTATGCATTGTACAGCTGCCTGGAGGCAGACAAAAACATTGCTTGATATCGGCCTGTAAATTAAAGCATTTTAAGAAAAGCTGATATTGCATTCAAACAGTCTGATAAGATTATCATGACCTTTGAAGACCACTACAACACTCTGAATTATACCAAGACCATCTTTCAGCTCCACAATAGTTTGATTTGAAAAGACACAAAGATACCTTAAATCTCTCAGGTTCCGCAGCTCCGTTGGTTCTTATAGAAGCCTTACAGAACTTCACTCCTGTACCATAAGGGCTTTAGCATAATGTCTTCCTGTTTTGCAGCCCTGTCTAGCACAATATCAATGCTATTAGGATATATATAGGACAAATGCAGATGATAAACAGTAATGTGTGCTGAATAGGTCAGTATTTTTCTGATAATTTGTGTTGGGTTTGTGTGACAAGGTTTTGGTAGCACAGAGTCTACAGGGATGCTTTCTGTGAGAAACTGCTAGAAGCTTCCCTCTATATCCTCCGATCAAGCCAATGCCATCCAGCTCCAAGACGGACTCACCACTGGCCAAGGCCAAGTCCATCAGTGACAGTGGTAGTGCCTCTGGCATGACATATTTAAGAAAGAGGAAAAGAAGGAGGAAAAAAATAGTGCAACAGCAACTGGAGAGAGGAGCGAGAACATGTGAGAGAAACAAGAGAGATACCAAGGTCAGTGAAGAAAGCAAAGTGTGTGTGTGCTAACAGTAGAGCAAATATCCACCTGCAGCCTGTGGAGGAGCTCACGTCCAAGCAGGTAAATGCCTAAAGGAGGCTGTGACCCCATTGGAAGCCCATGCTGGAGCAGGCTCCTAACAGGACCCATGGATAAATGAGCCCATGCTGGAGCTGATTTGCTGGCAGGATTTGTAACCCTGTAGGGGACCCACACTGGAGCAGTCTGTTCCTGAAGGACTGCACTCCATAGAAGGGACCCATGCTGGAGCAATTCATCAAGAACTGCAGCTTATGGGGAAGACTCATACTGGGGAAGTTCATGGAGGACTGTCTCCCACGGGAGGGACCCCATGCTGGAGCAGGGGAAGAGTGTGAGGAGTCCTCCCCCATGAGGAGGAAGGAGCAGTAGTGACAACATGTGACAGATTAACAACAACCCCCAACCCCTGTGCCACTCAGGGGGAGAAAGTATAGGAATCAGGAGTTAAGTTAAGCCCAGGAGGAAGGGAAGGTGGGGGGGGAAGGTGTTTTAAGATTTAGTTTTTATTTCTCATTGCCTTACTCTTATTTAATTGGTAATAAATTAAGTTAGTTTCCCCCAGTCTATTCTGTTTTGCCTGTGACAGTAATTGGTGAGTGATCTTTCTCTGTCCTTATCTTGACCCACGAGCCTTTCCATTATATTTTCTCTTCCCTGTCCAGCTAAGGAGGGGAGTCATAGAGCAGCTTTGGTGAACACCTGGCATCCAGCCAGGGTCAAGCCACCACATAGTTATTAAGATTTCTAGTGTGTGAACTGCTTGTATTACCACAGTCAGTCAAACAGTGGCCTGATAGGCCTGTAGAAGGACCTTTCCTAAGCAGTGGGTATTTCACAGTAGTCAACTATTTAAACTCTGGCTGCTTTTTCTGCTGAGCCTGAGAAAGATATTGTGCAAATAATTGGAGGGGTAGATTTTTGTGAAGCAGTCATTTTAGGTACACAACAATATATACAGACACAAAAACTCTTTAGATATAAATGGTCTTTGGTCTTAATATCAAAAGAATTGCATTTTCCCCACTCCCCCCAAGCGTTAGTGAAACAATTTTATAAAAATTTTTTAGAAATAGTTCAGTTAAAAATGTTTGCTATTGTACTTTTGCTGCAGAAAGAAACTTCTAGTTTGTTATGTTCCTCCCTGGCCATCCCTGGGGATGTGAACAATCATTTTGACAGAAGGTGATCAGGGATGGAATTCATCTTGCATAATGTCAGTCATACAAAAGTAGGGCAACCAGCCTCAGCCAGCTGCCTAAGCTCCCTTTGCAAGACAGGAATAGAGAGCAATAGGGGCACAGTGTGCTTTGTACCATCTCTCCGGTACAATTTTGGAACAGGGTAAGCCATCCACCAGCAACTCACAGTTTCTTCAGGTGCACAGTTGAGGGACCATAGAGTATTAGTTGGGACAGCTCAAGTTAGCTATCAAGTCTCCCTTCAAATATATCAAATGGAGTAGAGGAGACAGCTCTAGCATGTTTTGTAGTCCTCGCATAAACACTAATAATAATTAGCTCTTTAGTTGAGTTGTTGAAGAACTCACATTTCAGTGACTATGACACATATTTGGTACTTGTTCCTTCAATGACTCCAGAAGAGATTATTACAGACACTGTTATCATGGATTATCATAGATATCATAGCTGCAGTGTTCTATTCCCTGATCATTCCCAAATTTGTTTTAGAAAACTGAAATGTGCTTCATAGGAAAAAGGTTCTCTGAAGAAATATGAGACTGTCATGTGAGGCAACCATATATTATCATATACCGTATCTTAAGCTGTAGCAAGCTGTAACAAAAGATACAATTAGAAAACAGGAAAGGAAGTTGAAAAAATCCCTATTTGCTTTCATTTCTGTAATTCTAACCCTGACATTAACTTATATGTCCAAGCATATGGACAGTATTTATTAAGACAAGACACTATTTCAGATGTCAGATGAAGGTGTAGGGTCATCTCTGTAACACACTTTTGTCAATGTAACTATTTGCAACAAGGTTTATTCAGGAGAGTAGAGAAGTGATTGTCTCTATTACTGAATGTCAACAAAACACTATGGTTGGAAACAATTGTCTCATCATCTAAGACTGGCTCAAACTGCCCTTGACATTTCTATTTTGGTTTTCTAAGCACATAAGATGAACATTACTGGAAGTTAACTCTTTTGGTTCTCTTTTGGTTGCTGACACTTTATGGGTTTTGAGTACCCTAGGCTACTAAGATACACTTTGAGAAGCAGAACGTGCAATAATTACATCTTCTGACAATGACATCATGTCCTTCTCTGCAGAACTGCAATAATTGGATAGGTGAAGAAGAATTGCATGTATCTTTATGTTTAACTACTTAAGAACATTGTTTTAACAAAGTCACTGTTATTATTTTGAGGAATAAATCCACAATTAATAGACACAAGTCAGGACAAGTTCATAAGGCACATTTTATTCACCAGTGCACTAGTTTTTCTGCTGGGTGTTCTTGCCAGAAATAATTTTTACAATGGTTAGCTGAAAACTGTAACAGATATTAAGTCTTTCCAGCAGAGTTCTTTATGTTAAAATATGACCAATTACTTTTTTTTGATTTCTTTTAGAAAACACATTTTTGTCAGATTTAGCACAGTGCAGTTGTATCTCAAATTTCCTATTTAAAAAATGCAAATGTATGTACTGCTTTCAAATCATAATATATTAACATTCATATTTACTCTCATTCCTTAAGTTTTCAGCTGCAGCAATGTTACAGATCATAAGTTCTTTCTGCTACTAATACCTAATCACCCAGGTAATAATTTATACTGCAATATTGAGGTGAACACACCCTAACCAATATATCATTGCTGCAAACCTGTCACATATTTCATACACTTGTTGAAGGTTCAGGTCCCTGCCTTGTGTTTTCAAATTCACTGAGGCATTAGGATACTCTTTTCTCCTTTTTTGTCCTCTAGAATTCTAACTCTTGAATGCAACAGAGGCAGAGTAAGCCACTTTTCTTGAGAATTTTCTATAATAGCTCACTTTGTCTTCTATAGACAAATACAAGTGACTGACATAAAAGTACTGTTTTGTGAATGTTGAATAAAAAATATTTTTCTTTTCTGTTTAGTACTTGTTTACTATTTTTATTAATAAGTATTGGATTTAAATATTGCTCCTTTGAATATGGAAGTGAGGAATTCTGTCTGTATGTAAAAAGGCTGAGGTCTGGATAACTGTGTTGCATGCAGGTGTGCCTACCAACACTGTGGATGAGACAGATTTTGGGTTGTTTGGCTATAGGGTTTGTTAGGCTATAGACAGATTTTGGCTATAGACAGATTTTGGCTATAGGGGTTTCCTTAATATATGAATCCAACAGCAAATAATTTCTATGGTAAAAGTAGTACAAAAGTTCCAGTATGTATTTCTGGGATGCAAAAACATGGCAGAGTTCATAAGGTATCACATTGCTATTTAAAAGTGGCTCTGAATATGTGACTGTCATATCATGAAACTATTTTTTATCTGCTTACTTCTGAGTATGTCTATTTCCATCTGACAACTCCTAAATGCTGTATCAATCAAAAAATACCATAACTTTTATTTTAACAAACATGGCTGATAAACAGTTAAGATGTGTGACAACATTTAGTATATATGTGGAGAATTAATTGCTCAAATTTCAAAGATTCAATTCACAAGCCATTTTTGGGCACCTTTTTGACATTGACCTATTCCTTAACCCTTATAACCAGTTGAATTAATTGTATGCTCCAAAATATTAGCTTTTTTATGTGAACTGATAATTATATCACTCTCTTTTTATCATCTAAAGTACCTGTGTAACCATGACTTCCAAAAGTAATAGTATATTTTTATAGAGATAAGCCTGTGTGTTTTTATCTAAAACTTCAACTGTAGAGATGCTAGAGTAATGAGCAATTCCCCAAATTTTTGTGCTACCATAAACTTGTGTTCAATTTGTGTATGTAAATGCCTTTCCCCAAGATTTTCATTATGTCTGTAACAACATCATGGCACAATTCTTTTATTAATCAGAACATACTGGCATTATTTCCTAGACGTCAGTCAGGTATTTTGTTTTTTCTCTTTTAAACAGTTTTGTGTTAAGTAGCTGAAGAATATGAACATCCTGAGAAGCTTATAACAGCAGGTGCTTTAATCATGTTACAGGTAAATAACAAATTTTGAAAGGAATGATACAATTATACTGATCAAAGATATGACACTGATCCAACTTCACAATTTTAATCCCTTAAATTTACAGTATTAAAATGAGCCAGAAAACCAGTTCTTCTGAGGCAAGTGATGTCAGATGAATTAAGAAATCTGGTTTTAATGTGAGGAAGGTATTCTTGCTCTTTCCTGCATATTTTACTTAAAGTGTGTTTTAGATTTTAATAGCTTTGACTTTAAAATCAAATATGTATCTTTCACATAGCAATCTTGAAAACTGCAAGTTTCTCATAGAATCTTTTTCATTTTACAGTGTTGTCTAGTTCATAAATGTTCATGTATATTCAATGTTATAAGAAGAATTCTTTCAGCTTAGACTATGAATCTCTTTTTGTCGTTGGGAAGATGATTTAGATTGGCTGGATTTATTCTCCATTGGGAATTGTGTACCACAGGCAGAAGTTCTGAACGTTTCATTTTGAGCAATTGGTGACTGTGATTAAGACTGGAAAAGGAAAATTTTATTACAAAATTTGAATATCTTTGATCTGGTTCCGTGTTCTGGGAAGGATATGTGTTTTGTGGAAGTTTCACATCCTTTATTTTGTCTTCTATAACTTTTCAGGTGTAAGAGAATCACAGTGAACAAGTGCACATTTTAATTTAATAGAAAAATATGCAACATGTAATAACCAGTGTGTTTTCTGCTGGGGGCTACAGGTTATTAATCTCAGATCCCAGGTTAATGTTTTATTTTTCAATATAATTGGATGAATATAACTGATCAATGTAATTCACAGTACATACTCTTGCCACTTTATTGCAAAACAGACAATGCATGTTTATGTCTTTATCTTAAGCTCACCAACGTTGTGATGCAGCCATAGCTCTGGTGATACTAGCTTCCTAAACCAACATAGCTATGCCATGTAAATTTATATACTCAGAAACAGCAAGTACACTGTTATAGTTTGAGGGGACAGGCAAAATCTTATGGCTTTTGTTGCAAGGACCAAAGAGGGAGGGGTGGAGTTTAGGACCCTGTTGTGAAATGGGGGTCTGGGGTATCGGTATTCCCTCCCATTTCCTGCCAAGCTCTATAAAGCCAGGAGGACAGGAAGTTCCTCTCTCTCTCTCCCGCTCTCTCTTCCCTTGCTATTTGTTCCTGATTCACCACGTGGAGCCAGCCCGGAGGAGAGGCCCTGCCCTTTGTCACCAGCTCGCCACGTGCTCTGTGGGATCTGACTGCATTGGGTGCTGGGGGGGCTTTGGACTCTCTTTCTCCATTGGCTTTAGCAGTGGAGGACTTGTCAGGAGCTTGTATCGGTGGTCGTCAGAGTTGGGTTGTATATATTTGTATATATATTTTCCCCTTTTTCCCCACCTGTTACTCCCTTTCCCTGCTCCATTAAATCTGTTATAGTTTTAATTTCCAACCATGAGGCCTTATTCCTTACTCCCCTTCCATTTCCCGAGGGGAGTGGAGGGAAGTGGCAGAAGCAAACTCTGTCTCTGAGTTGTGGCTTGCCCTGGCCGTTCTAAACTAAGACATACACCAAGTTTGAATAAGACTTTCCTCTCACTAGATTAAAAAAGTACATGGTTGTGAGATAAAATTACCTTATTTCCTGCCTGGGAAGTAGTGTTATTAAAATAAGCTGTAGAATTAAACAGAGGGACTAGAAGAATAATTGTTCCATATTCTAAAGTACCTAAATCAAGATAGTTCGTGCCGTATCAGTCTTTATTTGTAACACATGCTCTCAATAAGAATAAATCTTTTATAATGATGTTATCCAATTGCAAGGGAAGAAAATTTCAATAGTTTGTAAAATAATTCAGTAACTGTTAGGAAATTTATCTGTGTAACTTCTTTGGATGTATAACTGTTCTTGGTTCCTTAATCTGTTCAATGTTAGAAAAAATAAAAAGAAATATCAACTGAACAATTTCTATTGCTCTAATTTTAATGAAGATTTTCAACAGTTTCAAATAAATTGATATATTCTTTAGTTTCTTGGGAAGATGGAGAGTGAATAAAAGTTCTTTATATTCCTATGAGTATAGTTGATCTAAAAACTTTATTTTCATCCCATGAGAAATTCTGACATTGTAACATTTATTTTTATTATTTGGATTGAAGAAATGAGCGTGGATGTTTCTTATGGCAGAGAAATTTGGAAAAAATAGCCGCTTAAACATTACTGTGTTTCATTTTCACGGGTTTGCATTCTCATGCAATAAAACCAGTATAACAAAAAATATCACCTTCTAATATTGCAGTGAAATTCAATAACAAAGTTCAAACGGAATATCTCTTTCTTACTGAAGTAAGTGTGTATTACTAACTTAAAACTAGAAACTAATGCTGACTTATCTCACTCTTTTTCTTTAAATATGTTACTGATATATTGGTACTCCTCTACTTTCTGAGGAAAAAAAAAAGAGCTAAATTTACTTATAGAAGCCTTAATAGAGTAATTCCCTGTTCCATAGGAAACAACGGAGATCTGTGTGTATTTAGGGGTAATTCCTTTCCCCCCATTTGAAATAGCATCTTGTGGAAATGGGACTGATAGCTGATGCAAGATACATTATTTTCTCTAGATTTTTTCTTCTGATATTTTGTTCTTTAAATATTGAAAAAAATTTTTCAGCTATTTAATGTGATTATAGGATCACAGAGAGCATTTTTGTTTGCTAATCAGATACAAATCCTTCCAATCAGTCAGTGGAATCTACTGATGTCAGTGGAAGTTTTGGTATGTGAATCTAACTCAAGAAATTTGACTTTTTGTTACCTAGATGACCTGAAATAATTTCAGAAAACATTCAGGTTTGCTCAGCCTGCATTTTCAGCTACATGGATATTTCAGCTGAAAATATTTGCCCTGCGCTATTTCTCAGTTAGCTCCAAATAATCTTAGAATAACTCAGTTACTGAAATTGTTGATCAAATTGTTTGCCCAAGGTTCTGTATAGCAACTGTGTCTCCCAGTGTCTGTAGCCACAGACAGAAACAAATGTATTCCCATTATGCAGACTGAAAAGCTGATAGTGTCCATTTTACCCGCGAACATAGTTGATAAGCACATCTTATTTAGGAGGGAATTGATTGGAATTTCCTTTGAGGATAGTTCTCTTAGTTCTCTAGTCCATGTGATTATCACTCTCACAATTGGAGGCTGCTGAAGTGTAAAATGAGACTGATTCATTCCATAATTCTATTGCAGACTCTGCTTGTTTTTCCTGCCTATCAAGTTTTTGGAGAAGAAATAATTCCTCCTCAAGAACAATGACAATCTTCATGGTTACCAGAGGCCTGGGTTAACTGTGTTGTTAGCTTTAGGTGCCACAGATGATTTGTCTTTTAGGAACAACTGGTATTTGGAACATGACTTGTGAAAACCTTCACTTTTAGAAAGCTGTTTTCTCTCTCACTGTTAACTGTAATAGGATGGGTATATTATACTATACCAATTCTCTGTTTTCCAGTAAGTTACCCTTTGTATTGTCATTTTCAGGTTATGATGTAGACTCAGATTCAGCATGTGCTCTTTCCTGGCTTCATTTTCTGGTTCAACACACTAAGACGTCTAAATAGGAATGGTTTCTTCCTTACTTGTAGAGAAAAAGCAGAGAGAAGAGCAGTTTCCATGACCTGAACAAAATATTAATTTACAAAATATCTGCTGGAAATGATCTGGAACGGAGAAAGTTAAGGCCTTTTTACAGAAACTGGACATACTTTAGTCCTGTAAGCTAATGTAGCGGGGTGGGAAATAACTATTTTGTCTAAAAGATTTTGCTTTTTTAACAAAAAACACCCTTTGCTATCCAGCTTAGAGGCTGACAGAATGACACTCCAAAACAGGGATGCTCCTTTAGTGTGAAATGCAGGAAAACAGATTTTGATTGCTCCCTTTCATGACTATGAATCTTTCGATCACTGCTGAGAAATATTCATGTCTCTGAGAAATTTTAACTTTTTATCTATGTCTGTTTGTCCTTGTATTTGAGGGCTCAGTGTGTCTGTGCTGAATATTTCTGTGATTGCATACTGTGATACTAATAAGAATGACAGAGTAATGGAATAATCTCATTTTTAAGGAAAAACTGCAAATTAGATCACTGAAGGAAATGCAGTTTGTGTACCTCCCTGTGCTCCACTGGTTCATCTTTGAGTCAGCTTCCATTTAAATCTTACATATGTCCTTCAAAGACATATGAAAAGTTAAATGACATGAGGATGGAAATTGACATCACCTGATTTTGCCTTATTTGTTTCTACCTTTTGCACACTGCTCTAGTTCTTGCAGTACTAAGACAGGAAATGGCCTGTCTGCATTACAGCCTCTTCTTAAGCTTCAGGATGACAACCTCTTCTATCTGAACTTCAAAATTATTGCTCTAACCAAGACTATAAAATATCCTAAGTCAGACATTGTATCTCTTCTATGAGAGATGAGCCCAGAGATGCAAGTAATGGAATCAGAAGGAAAGAAAAAAGAGGCAATTTGAATCTACTTGACTTTTTGTGGTATTTGGAAGGAAAATATTTTTTTTCTTTTTCTTTTTCTTTAGTCATAAATAAATTGCATACTCATGTCAAGAAGCTGGGTTTCAAAACCTTTTCTGCCCTTTCCTGAGTGCTTTAACCAGTGTTGGTTAGGTTAAAATGTCTTCAGTGTTTTCAACAGGACCAGTAGGGAATACTCTACTTGAAGCAGTTATAGAGCCAACAGATTTTTGATATAGTAGGTATAAGTTGAATTAATTTCAGAATGAACAGAGTCTGGGATGTAAATATTCTGCTTGGGAGACATTTTGAGGGAGAATCAGCTTACAGGTTGTTATGGTTTGAAGCTTCTTGT
>VZRW01005222.1:0-13464 GCA_013398125.1 Aegotheles bennettii
ACCGCCTAGACTGTGAATGGCTGTAAAGTTAGTAAACTTGATGTGGTCCTTGAGGTAAAAATTTTGTGGTGCCATTTTCACTATCACCTGAACAAATTCAATGTTCTGTACTTTTAAAACACCAAAATACCAAAAATATTATAGAATTCCTCATGTATATGGTCACCAGCCATACATTTTTAATGAAGTGCAATTTCAGGGGAGATATAAAAGTCTACAAAAATATGCAAGCTGATATTAAAGGGAAATATATAGTTGGAGATAGTGGTTATATTATTTAAAATCCTGGGATCAGAATGGAAATGAGAGTCCATTCTTATCTCTAACAGAGACATTCTATTCAGCATAGGCATCTTTGTCTTACCATTTGTTCTGCCGTTTCTCCATATGTAAAACTAAGTTGGTACTTTAAAGAGAACTTAACATTCTGACCTCTGCTGTGTGTATTTACAGTGAAAAGCACAACAGAATCCTGATTGTATGAGAAAGTCACCATCTTGACGTAGTAATTCTCAAACTTGGAAATAACCATGAAAGAAAAATCACTTAAAAGACCCAGTTAAAACTCAGAGGAATTTGTGCTGAGAAAACTAACAGCCAAAGGCCTCATCAGTTGTGAAGCACCATTAAAATGGAATTATATTGACAAAAAAATATAAATTGTGTATATACTCTGCAGCAACACATTTGAGATTTTATTTTTTCCTTTTTTTTTGGTGTGTTGATTTTGGCTGATTAGTTTCTGTGACTTTCTGATCTCGTGAATATTTGTGATAAAATCCTTGACAATTTGTGTGAGAGTAGACTTTCAGTCAGGATGCCATCTCACTAGGACATAAGAATCTAAAGACTGATGAAAGCAACAATCCACCAAGCCCAAAGGCTTGATTTCTGACATAGGCAATTTTGCTGTCATTGGCAATATAGACCTAGGCTGAATTGGGCTGTAACTTAAAAATAAGAAGTTTTACAACAGAACTGACAATTCTGGTTGGGTCTGGGCACAGAGATGCAGAAATGGAATTTATATTTATCTTTGTCAGCTTTTATGGCTTATATAGCATCTCCTGTATAAATAGCAAGTCCTGTTTAAAGAAGTGCTCTCTGTGGATTCCTGTTATTTCGCGTGTATGGGACTGTATGTGGTCATACATGATACTGTAGTTCAGGATTTTAAGAAAGCACAAGTTAAATACATGAAGCTAAAGATGGTGGTGTGGACTTTTATATATTAATATGTAAATTTAGGAAGCATAATTAAGATTGTAGGCGTCTTAGTTTTGGTACATCTCTGACTCTTGAAAGCTTGATAGCATAATTTTAATGTTTATTTCATGTATTTTTTTTCATGTGGTATAGAAGAATCACTGGTAGTCTCCATGCAGTCCTCCCAGGAAGGAAAATAAAATGAGGTCAAGGTTTAAAAAGATTATAATGACCTCAGTGCAAGGCATTTGGAGAGGAAGGAAAAATTAATGATTACATCATCTGCTAGTGATAAGGCAGCATTAGTGAAAAAAAAATGTTATTTATGGCATTATAACAGAGTATCTTAGAAAACATCTCTGATAATTCTCTGTCTGAAATTATGTAAATGTTGGGTTATTTTTAGTTTATATGGATATGTTCTTTTAATGACCTCAAGCTTTGAAATTTTTCTTCTACTTTTTATATAAGAAAGACATCATCTATCTGCTCTGTGGATAGCAATATCTGTTTAACAGAATGTAGTCATGATACTGCAAACAATAAGGAGGTAATTTGTCTTCCTGAAAATACAGCAGTATTGCCACTTGTCATGATTTTTGTCACAATTCTTTTAGGATTGGTGTTTTTTTTTTTTTTTTTTTAGCTCCCCCTTGTGGAAGTGTGTGAATGTGAGATTCTCCACTTGGAAAAAAGTGGTTTCCGGTTGTTCTGATTATGGACAAAATATTGAATATATGAACTCCAGTGATTTCAGCAAAGGTGATCAAATAAAAAAGAATCTCACAGTAATTTTATGACATCAATTCTTGAGACCTGGTATGTAACTTTGGAAGCCTTGGGGTGACTGATATTGAGATCTCGTACATTGCATTTAACTACATTGGAAATTGAACAGAATGCGTCTGATAACACTTGTCTTTTGTGTGAAACACTATAGACCTTTCTGTGTGTAAAACGTGTGGACAGATCTCTGCTACATTTCCTAGACAGGATAGACAACAGTCATAGGAAAGATATGATTATGTTCAGAGTTTTTTGCAAAATTAAGGTAAACTACCCAGAATATCTGGTGGACAACTAGAGACTACATTTAAGTCTTTCTGAAAACTTTATGGCTATTCAAACTTGCTTAGCTAGACTGAAGCTGTAATGACTGATGGCTAATCCATGGAACACTGCTTTCTTCAGCTGGAGGCACAGCTCCAGGCAAAGTGTTATCTTGTTGTTAAAAGTGTTGGTCACTCCAGGCAATTCCTTCTAATCAGACACTTCCTCTTCTTTCTTCATCAATTCTGTAGCAATTGTGGAAGACAAAACCAGACTACTGTAATAGATTTCTAAAAACATTTGGATGGAATACTACAGAAGCCTGTCATTCAATTTACTCACAGTTACCATCTGATGGACAAAAACTTTTAGCTCTGGAGTGCAGCCATGAGGTAATACTGCTATATAGCATGCTTGAGTATGCTCAGATGTTTCTATCAAAGGAGAATTTTCTTCCATATTGTAAGAACTGTAGATTTCAGTAACACGGCACAGCCAGGGGAGTCATTGCTGAGCTGATGCTTTAGTCTTGTTTCTGTCTGGTTTGCAGGAAAGAAAACAGAACCTTTGTTTCTGAATGGCTTTTTCAGATGCTTATCACCAGAAAGCATCATATTTTCTTGTTTTGGGTGGTCATGGTTCTAACTATTTGGGAATTTTTAAGCAGTGTATATGGAGTTTGTTTTGGTTTTTTTAAAAAATTTCTTTTTGTGAGAAAATGCAGATTCATCAAAAGTGAAACAAGAAAATCTCAGTTTCTATAAATTTTTGGTCAAGTTCTAAGCATATTTCAAAATTTTTGGAACAAATGTGATTGTTCTGTTTTACAATAGTCTTTTGTTTTGAAACATTGATTACTTACAAAAAATTAATAAAAGTAAAAATTAAAGATTTTGATGTTATACTGATGGAAAGCATTAACCTTAAACTTATTTCTAAAAAGTATTCACTATGTTACATAATTAGGTAATAAACTGTAATAACCAATTAGATTTATAAAATAATAATGAATATTGTCTGGTAATTTCTAGTCCACAGTGGCCAGTCTTCTGTTTATGGGTATTAGATATAGTTATGATTTAATTTGTCAGTTTAGGGAGCTATTTACGATAGAAGCTTAGGCAGACATTTATAATTGAATTTAAACAATCTATTTTTCTTTAACTTATTAAACTAAGTTTCTGAAAGTATTTGTTGTGAGGCAAAATAGTTTCTAAATTCTTCACATTATTTTTGCAATTTACTTAGAATCTTTTTCAAAATTTCCATATATATTTTGAAGTACAGATGCCAAAACCTAGTTAAGTGTTCTCAACACTGCTCTAAATGTATGATATTACAACAAACATCTCTAAACTGTTAAGACACGCTCCAACAGGGAAAGGTGGATTTGGTATTGCTAGTACTTTTGAAATGAAAAGGAACATGTATGTATGCAAACATCTTGGTTAACAATTCACTGGTAATACTGGAAGTGACAAAATCACCTATATAGGATCTCTTAATTAGAGAACAAAAACCCTTCTGCAGTCACTGATTGTGGATGGAAGAACTAGTTTTGTCTGATACGTAAAATGTGTTTAAGTCAGTTAGCACTTAAAAAACAAGTTAGCTTTTTTACTTGCAGACATTCACCATTGTGGGATACAGTCTACCAGTATAGGTTTAAGCTAATACTGAGATAGGGTATTTCTTTAATTTGAATGATGCTGATTGCATGCACTAAGTAGTGTTACTGCTTTAGATCACTGGTGATGAGCTGTAATATATATCCATAAACGCACAATGCAGTTCTAGTGCTACATTTGTTCAGCATTTGAAAATCTGCCAGGTGAGATTTGTGGCAAATTTAATAGGCCAATAACCATGCTAACCCATCATAGCTTGTGGCCACTGTTCTTCAGTTGGGGTATGTTTCATCTGCTGTAGACTTTTAACTACACTCTTTGATATAAATATGTTGTGATATCTGTTGATGAGTTTTACACAGTTCCCAGAAAGTGCTGAGCTCTCGATTCAACTGACAGGACCTTTCTTGTCTTACAGTGTGCATGGAGTAAAAATGTATGTTAGTAGATCTAAATGATACTTAAAAAAAAAAAGGTGGGGTGGAACGGAGGAGCATGTACAATAAGAAAAGCATGTATCTACTGGATGAAGTTTGAGCTTTGACCTGTTTCACAGGTGGGTGGCTAGATGAAGCTTTGCTCTCCTGACTTGTCTGTACACATGTAGTACTTCTCCCAAGTGTAGAGAACTCTTTACTCTAGAATATTAGAAATGTTCACACAGTGTCTAATGCTGTAAGAATTTTTCAGGATTGTAGGGATTTTTCAGCATGTATCAGTAACTGACCTGCAAATGGACAGTTTTTGTGTGAACTGGAAAATATGTCTTCTTATGAGTATCGTGCATACCACTGTAACTTGTTTGTTGTGTAATTGCTTCTGAGGTGGTGGCCAAAAATAATCCCAAACCAATCAGGTTGAATTTCCTGAGCCTAAGCATGAGAACCAGGTGTGTAGCTGTGGAGAAACAACAGCCTGGCACTGTTGCTGTTTGACCAGGCTTGAGGATGAGGATAAAAGGCAGCACCAAGCCAGGAGACAACTGTCATCCCCTCTTCCCCTCCTAGCCTAAATAAGGGATGTGTTTGGCATCACTGAAAACTGCTAGGGACCTTTTCTGCACAGAAGCAAAATTTGTGCTTCGAGCAGGATATGTTTACTTCAGCCAAAGGGAATTTACAGAAGCTGGCATTAAAAATTAAGGGCTGAGCAGAACACATGTGTAGTGGCCAAATGGTTATTTTATTCCTTGGCTGAACTGGCTTTGTACATTTACAGAAATTAATACGTGTGATTTATTTTTTCAGACTTCTTTTTATAGCTTGCTTTAATCAAAGGTCCCAGGAGTGAAAGAATAGATGGGTGTAAAAAAATGTTGCTGTTCTCAAGTTGACCCCAATGGCAAAGTTAGAGTTGGCCTTGCTGCCAATGGACAGAGACCCAGTATGAGTTGTGGAACCAGCTGCCAACCCTGAGCAAAAATCATTGAGCCTAAAAGGGACAGGGGAGAACAAAGATATATTTTCTCCTGCAGTGGTGCCAGTGGGCAAAGGTATGCATTTTAAAAATTATCTTAAAATTTTTGACCTGTCAGTTCATCCTACTAGCCCATTGGTTTAGATGATGGGAATTAGATATCTTTATGACTTTTTCCCCCTCTTTATGGGTATAGCAGTGACAGATCTAGGTGGATCAAGCTTCTCTTGCACTTCTTAATGTTTTTGCATAGTCAGATGCTTCACAAGAGATTAGCCTTACTAGCCTAAGACATGAAAATGTGAATGTTGAAATAGGTTGAAAATTTTTGTGAATTGTTTCAGAAAATGTTGATATTTGGTCAGCTTCCTCAGAACAACTTGATCCATAAATATTGTATTAATTAATTCGAATTTTTCAGTTGCAATTCAGGAAGGGGTATATTAACATTTAAGCTGCCTAATGTTAGGATAAGGTGGGCATAACTTGTCATCAGAGAACAGAGTCCATAGCTTTGTTACTGTGTGAATGTCACCACTTGGAATTGACTGTACCATTATCAGAGAATCAGAGTCACAGAATGTGGAAGGGATCTCTGGAGGTTATCTTGTCTAACCACCTCCTGGTTATGCAGGGTCGCTTACAGCTTGTTACTCAGGACAATGGCTATGTGGCTTTTGTGTATCTTCAAGAACAAAGATTCCACAACCTCTCTGGGCAATCTGTGCCAGTGCTTGGTCACTCCAGAGTGAAAAGATGTTTCCTGATGTTCAGATAGAGCCTGTTTTGGATTGTGTCCATTGCTTCTGGTCCTGTCACTGGGCCCCATGGGAAAGAGCTTCCCTTCTGGTGTTTATATACATAGATGAGATTCCCCATGAGCTTTTCTCTTCTCCAAGCTGAGCAGTCCCAGCTCTCAGCCTTTTCCCCAGTCCCTTCATCATCTTAGTGGCCCATCATTAGACTCTCTTCAGTATAAGAATATCTCTCTTGTACCCAGAACTGGACACAGTACTCCACACATGGCCTCATCAGTGCTGAGTAGAGCAGAAGGTTCACCTCCCTTGATTGATGGCAACACTTCTTCTAATGCATCCTGGGATACCACTTGCCTTGTTTGCCAGCAGGACACTATACTGGTTTGTGTTTAACTTGGTGTCTACCAGGACCTTCATGTATTTTTCTGCAAAGCTGATTTCCAGCCAGTTGTTCTATGGCATACACTGATGCATGGGATTACTCCTACTCAGGTGCAGGTCTTTGCACTTCCATTTGTTAAATTGCATGAAGTTCCTGTCAGCCCATTTTTTCAGTCTGTTGTGGTCCCTCTCATGAGCCATGATTTAACTATGGTATAAATTATTAACTCAGTTGACACTGTAATGTATTGCTATTCATGTATGCTATAGCATTTATGAACCATACCTAAATATAGGATGTAGTTTTACTAACTGTTAGATAAACAGTCAAAGCCCAGTTTACCTGTTCTGCTGAAGTTTAGTTTAGATTTTTTTTGTTTGTTTGGGGTTTTTTTAGTGCTATTTGGTTTCAGGGTTCATTTTGTAGGAAAGCTCCATGAACAGTATGACACAAATCAATAAATAAGTCTTTTTTGTCTGTCTTATAGCTTCTCTTCCTGGCCTTTCTTTAGATTTCGCTGTATTTTCTGCAGAAGAAGAGAGTTGTGTAGAATTTATTCCCCTTTCTTTTGTGATTTCACCTTTGACTAAAATTTCTTCTTGTGGTCTACAAGGTATAGCACATCAACTAAGCATGCTGGCTCAGATTTCATAGCCTAACAGCAGAATCACTGTCAGTACATAGTTACAGTATGTAAGTGCCAAGTTAATAATACTATTGTAGGGATCACAGCTCTTGAATTTTACAGAAAATATCTTTGGATTTAACTCTTTCACAGTGCTTGGAAGCAGAGATAAGCTTGGGAGGGTGTTATGGTTTGAAGGGACACAGGCAAATTTTATGGTATTGCTGCAAGGACCCAGAGAGGAGGGTGGAGTTTAGGACCCTTTGTGAAAAGGGGTCCAGGGTGGGGAAAGCCGAGAAATCGGTATTCCCTCCCACTTCTTGCCAAACTCTATAAAGCCAGGAAAACTGCAAGTTCCTCCTCTTCTTCCTGCTCTCCTTCTCCTCGCCATGTGGAGATGTCCCAGAGAGAGAAGGAACCCTGCCTTTGTCATCAGCTCTCCATGTGCTCTGCAGGATCTGAGTCCATCAGATGCTGGAAAGAGCTTTGGACCCTTTTCCCTGCATAGGCTTTGCCGTGATGGGCTTTCAGGAACTTGTATCAGCAATTGGAATGGGGCTCTATATATATTTGTGTATTTTCCTCCTTTCCCATCGGTTGCTCCCCCTTTCCTGTTTCATTAAATATGTTACAGTTTTAACTTCCAACCTTTAAGTCTCTCTCTTCCTTATTTCCCTTTTATCTTCCCCCAGGAGGGTGGAGGGGAGTAACAAAGAGCAAATTCTGTTCTCTGGGTTGTGGCTCACCCTGGCCACTTAGACTGAGACACAGGGCTTTCCTATGCAGAAGACAGGGCTGGCAGGCACCCTTCTGAGAGCATGTGCCTGGGTATATTGAACAATTTGGCTGAAAAAGTATTTCTTATCTCAGCTGTTAGAGGTGGCATTACAGCATGTGGCATAAACATACAAAGTTTATCTGAAACTTTTTCCATAAAAGACAACAACCAGATTTCCACACATTTACTTGGTGTAAAATTGTCCTCTGGGTAGTAAATTTAGGCTATTTTGTTAAAGAAGAAATATCCATTCTCACATATTTTTATGTTAAAATTGGTACAGGAATATCTCAGTGAATGGGGTAAAATGTGATAAATGACTAACCTGAGATATGGCTAGCCTATTCCAGATACACGTCCCAGGTAAAAGAAAAAACTGGTTCTTACTTTTTTGCGGAAGCCAATTGAAAACTTTTACCTGATAATTTATAGGTTTGAGCTAAACTCATATGTACAAAGAAATTGTGAGCATGTTTTGAAAAGCTTTACTTTAAAGTATTTTTCTTTTTCTTTGAAGTTTCAATGGGCAATCCTACTTAGATACCTTAAAAGATTCTATAGCTGTGCACACAAATATTTTAATGTTTTGTTCCAGTTCTGTTCTGTGAAAAATAGAAGCTATGTACTAAAATAGATCATTTACTCTTACTTGAATTTTTTCTCATCTTGCAGATGTGGTGGGTGGGAAAATAGAAATAAATAATAGATTTGGTAATAAAGACATTCATGATAGGGAAATAACTAATTGGATACTGTGCTACCAACTGTGCCTGTGTCTTACTGCTGTCATTTTGATGATAATGTTAAGAGTGATATGGTCACCAAGACCATAGAAGAACTGAGAAATACTAGAATTATGACAGTTGCAAGAGGATCTCTCAAAGAAGGAAGCTGAAGGAGCTTACCTGGACCATCACTCTTATCTCCCCTTCAGAGAAAAGAAACTCAGAATTGTTTTCCCATATCCTACCAAAGGATACAATTGGAATATAAAATTTCCTACATTTTTCTGTATATATCACTCCACTGTGAAAAATTCATTATTTGTTGGATCAGGTATGTTACTGTCAGAGAAAGAGATTCCTCTGCAAAATTTTATGTTCTGCTTTTACGTATACATAGGGCAGAGAATGGATTAAAAAAAAAAAAAGACATGAAGTGAAGTTTAAATCTCATGCCTTTTAGACAGGGCAGAAGAACTGTTGAGTGTCACTTAGAATCCGGAACTGAGTCTTCACATTAATTTGCAATATGACCTGAGCAGTTCCAGCATCTGTTCAGTGTACCTAAGTAATGGAAATGAATGTGCTGATATTGTGATGTCTTAATGAAAAAATACATTGAGCAAATGATCTCACATTCTTCACAAAAAAAAATAAGAAATGAAATAGTATATAAGGATGTTGTTTCTATTTTGTCTACAGTTAAGATTGACAATTGAAGCCTTGTTCCTCTTTCTTCTCTAGTTAGTCCTAAATCCTACTAAAATGTCTGCTGGGATCTACATTTGTGTGTTTTCAAGCTGGGCTGTATGTATAAGTTAATAATATTCTTTTCCAAAACTGTATTAAAAACAGCTATTAAAACCCTCTGAATTTGAGGGAGACCAAACATAAGTGGATGTAAATGCAGAGAACAACATATTTCTTTTTCATATGAAAACTCACTTTAAACAAAAATATACAATACAAAGTAAGAGAATCTTGTTTTCAGAACTGCTGCTTGAACTATCTCTAGCACAGAGAAATCAGAGGAATTAAAGTCTCAGAGGGCATATAATTCTTAGAGACCTCGAGAAGTATTTGTTGGCAAAGTATTTGTCTCACTATGGAAAAGAGTATTCAGCCTCTGTGGCTGGATGATGAGTATTCTCCTTCAAATAAGTAAAAGGACAAGATGGCATGTTCACTCCTCAGCTTAAGTTCTTTTCTCAAGCAGTGAAATTTCCAGGTGTGGGATAAGTCTTTTAATTAAAAATGCTAGTACTAGCTACATGAAAAATATAAAAAAATCTAACAATGAATTTGTGTTGCTTGAGAGGGGAGAAAATTAGCATTGATATGGAAAGATATTTTAAATTAGATTAAATGGGAGCAATACAGTATGTGAAGTGATACACTACTCTCAGAAGGGTCTATGATTGAATAATAATTATTATATATGTGTAGTCATCTTGGACCATATAGGCACAATGAAAATCACCAGAGATTTTTGTTCATGCTTGGATATAATGTGACTCTTACATAAATGTATGGTTAATATATAATAGTTAAGAAAAAACAGAAAGCAGCATTTCATAGTCTATCATCTACAAGTTTTATGTTTTGAGTAGTTTCTTCTGTTTTGCCATCTCCAAATGTCTTCTCTGACACTACATGTCCAGAAAGACTGAGATTTAAAGCAGTGATTTATGGAAGTTCTTTTATATATAAAAAACTACAGTGTTTTTTAAAAATCACTTCTTTCCATTTATAGTTCAAAGATTTTCAACAGATTTGTCCAAAAGTTGCATCCCTGCACGTGGAAATATACAATAACTCCAAAGAGCAAAAATAAACAATTCTAATACTTATTGATTATTTGATTATTGATGAAAAAGGTTTTTTTTACTCTTACACTTAATAACTGTAAATTTAATTAAAACTTTGCATAAATGAAAGTATTTAAGGTTATGGGTTAATACCATGTGGTTTCCCAGGGTAATGAATTCACCAAATGCTTGATGAGGAAGTGAAGAGTTAGGTATATGCGCACATAACTGTGTTTTCTTGGAACTGGCAGAAGCTACTGGAAATTATCTGTAAGTGCTCCTGTTGTCTTCATTATGTTCTTCTCATGTCCTTCTACTGTAACAATGTTTTTCCAAAGTGAGGAACATGCTGCAGTGCAATTTGTAGTCCCAGCTTGGAAGCCACTTGTACTTTCAGTTGGCCAGCAGTTGCAAAGTATTCTTGTAGGGGATGCCTCTACATCCTCATTCTGCCTGGCCACTCTGCATTTCCAGGCAAACATATATATTTTTCTCAATAAGTTTAAGGCATCTGCTAATGCTTATTGCTCATGCATCAGGATATTCTCTCAAAAGAGTGTATATCATTTTTACATACCTACCTTTCTCACATCAGGCATAAATAAGAATGACACAAGCATACAGTCTTGTGGCAATCCCATACTTGTGTGTGTTTGTGCCTGCTTTTGCTGGTTTTTCTAAGGAATACTATTTGTATGAAGAATGACTGTTAGACTGTGGTGTCACACCTGGCTGATAGATTTGGTTTGGAAGGCACATGGATTAACAAAAGAGTAAAGCTCTTGTGAAATAAGGTGGTCTGAAATACATGACTCTCCTCTTCATCAATTTTTAGAATGATCAAAAGGTATAAACATCTTAAAGTACATGGTACACTCCTCCCTGGTGCAATTGAAGATAATGCTTCATTTCATAAATAGCAGTGTCTTAAAATGAAGTACAAAAGATTTTCAGGGAGCTAGCTCATTATCTTTTTTTTTTTTTTTTAAATCTGAATCAGAAAGCATAATTTGAAAGGGAAACTCTGGGAAAGGTGGATACCTTTATTCATCACATTGTCTGTTCTCCTTCTTCTGGCCTCTCCCTTCTTGTATCTCTAACTGAGAGTTGTGACGTATATAAAGATATCCCTTAACAATTTTTCAACACTGTGTGCTTGAGGTATGTACCCACTCTAGTACTCCTTAGCTCTCTCTTCAGGCTGACATTCCCTGTGTGTTCTTTCTGGTGGCTGACGGGGAAAAATTGCATGCAACCAAGAACATATAAAGGGAAAAAGTGGAGAAGATCAAGGGATCCTTTTGTCTTAGCTTCTAATAATTACAAGGAGTAAGGTGGGGTGAGTAGGAAAGAAAGAGAGCAGGAGTAAGAAAAAGCCACATCTGGAGTGGCAAAATCTTTTCAAAACCTGGGCTTCTGTGGTTCAAATTATAAATGCAGAAGAAAATGCATGAGAAGGGCACCTGGGATGATGGTGAATTGCTGCTGTAATTGTAAAGTGGGAAGAAACACGTTCCTTAGGTTACTCTGTTGGAAGATTTTGAGGGCGTATACCTCTTGGCTATTCTGTGTACATGAATTGGTTTGTGATACTGCCACCTGTCTGAAGAGGGATTTTGACTTTATTGTTGCAGATTTTGGTTTTATTCTTCCCAATGAGAAGTAACTGTTCCACAATATAACTATCAAATGAGTTATGCAGATATAGCAAAATGACCAGTCACAGTTTGTGCAATGAAAAAAACCTGTTAGAACATATCAGCCACTAAGAAAAGCAGTGGCAACATATTTTGGGTTTATTTGTTGCTTTTTTTTTCTGGTGGTGAGGTGGGCAGTTGTAGGTTGTATCACTGCTTATTCCTCCGAGAAGGTGATGAAATTGATGAAATCATGGATAGAATGGAGAACACACAAACAGAGAAGAGCTGAATACTGTCTCTTCCAATTCAAGAATTGAAGATCGTCAAATTACAGCAATGGATGTTACATTGAAAGGAAAAAAGAGGCAGTATTTCTTCAAAATGTACGTAATTAAGCCATAGAAAGGCACAGAATCAAAGAGCTGATATCACAGCTGAGGTGAAAACAGGCTTATACTTTCTCTGTTCTTATACCCTCTCTTAAGTGACTGCTTTTACCATGGTGGAGGCGGGGAGCTGCTAGACAGTTTCATTGAAATCAACATAAATTCTCTATCTGAAAAAGAAAAATACTAATTTCTTTTGAGAGAAAAAAAAAAACAAACAGTCCTGCAGGCAAACATCTCCTTTCCTGATGGATCAATTTTAAAGTAGCATAATCATAACCAGAAAACATTTCCTATATTTCCTTAGCCTTGCCTGACTGAGCCTTGTATGAATATTCTAAAATTATTATCTTAGATTGTGCAGAGCAGCTGTTTTTGAAAACTATCTAGAATTACTAAGAGAGAACTCATTCAGCTGAAACATTAGTATTTAACAAAGTTGACTGTACCTCAATTTGTAAAGGAAAGATTTTGTACAGATGGGCATCTGTGCAGAAATCACAGAACCACAGAATTACAGAATGTAGGAGTTGGAAGGGACCTTGAAAGATCATCTAGTCCAACCCCACTGCCAGAGCAGGACAGCCTAGAGCAGGTCACACAGGAATACATCCAGTCGGGTTTTGAATGTCTCCAGAGCAGGAGACTCCACAACCTCTCTGGGCAGCCTGTTCCAGTGCTCTGTCACTCCTACAGTGAAAAAGTTCTTCCTCATGTTCACCCGGAACCCCCTGTGTTCCAACTTGCACCCATTCCCCCTTGTCCTATCACTGGACATCACTGAGAAGAGCCTGACTCCATCCTCCTGGCACTCCCCCTTTACGTAGTTATAAACATGAATGAGGTCATTCCTCAGTCTCCTTTTCTCCAAGCTAAAGAGACCCAGCCCCCTCAGCCTTTCCTCATAAGGGAGATGTTCCACTCCCTTCATCATTTTTGTGGCTCTGCGCTGGACTCTTTCAAGTAGTTCTCTGTCCTTTTTGAACTCAGGGGCCCAGAACTGGACACAGTACTCTAGATGCAGCCTCACTAGGGCAGAATAGAGGGGGAGGAGAACCTCTCTCA
>VZRW01005222.1:13925-31642 GCA_013398125.1 Aegotheles bennettii
TACCCTTGGTAAAGCCATGTTGACTGCTCTTAATGACCCCCTCATCCTTGATATGCCTAGAGATAGTGCCAAGAACAAGTTGTTCCATCAGCTTTCCAGGGATGGAGGTGAGGCTGACCGGTCTATAGTTACCCGGGTCCTCCTTCTTGCCCTTTTTGTAGACTGGAGGGAGTGACATTTGTTTTCCTCCAGTCCTCAGGCACCTCTCCTGTTGCCCACGACAATAAAAAAAAAAATAAAATAAAAAACCCCAATGCAAGTAAACCCAGGTTTGCTTGTACATCTATGATATTTGTGGAGTTTTGTTTTTACAGATAAGTGAGGGAAGAATATTTGTATCTCATAATTTATTTCTTTTTGCAAGAAAAACTCCACCAGGAAAAATCACAGATGTAACTGCCAGTCTTAAGTTTCTCACAAATTACTGTGCCAGTCCTTTGAGACCTTCATAACTGAGAATCTCTGTTGCACTGAAGTTTGATGGGGGAGCCTGTTTTAGTTGTTTGTCTTATTTACTTGTCTTGGAATCAAAAGTTTTTAATTTTTATTTTACAGTTTTGTACTTCTTAATTTCATTTTGAGTATCACAATTTAAAATATCTCCTTCAAATGGCTTTTTTTCCATGTTCTGCTCATCTGTTAATACCAATAAAGTATGCTTCACCCTTGCATTTCTATATTATTGTCAAATATAGTTAAATGTAGCATGAAACCTACCTGAAAGTGTTTGGTTTGGAAGCTCTACACTACATTAACCCGGAGCAAACAGTAGTCTAAATGGAATAATCCCAGTGTTAGCAAAATTTATGCATTCTTGGCAGATATAGTGGGAGGGGAAAGAAAGATACCTCCCCGCTCTACAGAATAATCTCAGCTGTCTGAATGTCTTGATATTCTAAATCTCTCTCCTATCCTGCTTGCACATTCCACCATGGAAATCTTCCTTAGTAGCTAAATACCTAGATTAGGAGTTTGTGCAGTGGCTGCAGCCCTGCTTGTAAATTTCTGTCTGACATTTGAGCTCACTTACACTGCTGTTTCAGTATTGACTATTCATTTGTAATTTTATTCACTGCTATTAAAAAGAGTAGCATGTGTCTGCTGTTCTTTCTGGAATACATGAAGCATTGAGCACAACCCAAATGATTTCCTTGGGTTGTGCAGGCTCACAGACTCCTCCACATACCCGTTGAGGGAATGCCTCTCCCCCCACCGTACCACTGGTATTTTACCTCATCTCTCTGTAGATCCCTCCTTGCAGTTGAAAATAGTTGATATTTCATATTAGAAGTTCATTAAACAGGAGATGCTGTTCTGATCCGAAGAGGTGTTTTGTGTGCCTTTGTATACTATTAAATTGCCTCTGTAGCCTTCGATGGTTAGATGTCCTTTCTTACCACCATCTCTGCAAGGTATTGAGTTTCAAAGTTAGTTTCAATGACACTCAATGGCTAGCAATAGAGGTTTTGTATGCCTGGTTGTTGTCTTCAGTACCATTTGTGCAGTGTTGTTATTCAGAATGTCATTATTTGTGCTCCAAAGGAAAATTAGCAAGTTGTTTTCTCTCAGGATATGAAAGAAACAAGAGTCAATTTCCTTTCCACTTTTTCCAGGCTAATGGAAGCAAACAGTAGTAAACAGACATTTGTATGTCAGCTCAGGGGAGCTGACAAAGTGAGATATCAACTACAAGCTAACACAACATTCCTCCAGAAAAGAGAAATATCACACTTTTTTGCTGTGCTGTACTGAAGTACAGGGTTAATGTCTGATGTGTGGTAGAGAATATTTTAATAGGAAGCTTTTCAGTGGAGGTATTAATGTAGAACCGCTGGGCCAAATCCTCAAAGACTACTTGTTTCCACTGTTTTAATACCACTGGAGAGGCTGGCAGGATGTCATGTCAGTATTAACTATCTCTAAGGTCTTCTTTTACCGTCAATTGTATCTGAGTACTGCTTTACGATTAACTTAGTGTTGTAATTTACTCATAGAAAGGAAAACTCTCTGCAGACTGTGTACTGTCATCATCAGTGTATTTTAACATGGTATACTTGTCTGTATAGTTGCCTGGTTATTTCAACTAGATTGCATGTGTTTTTACCTCAGCAGAAACGAATTCAGGAAGGTGAGTGATTTTAATTTCTTTCATCTTTTATATAACTAAAATAAAATAATTTTACTTTGGGAAATGCATGTTAATATTTTTTAATGAAAACTTTTTCAGTATCTTTAAAAGTTGCTTAGCCTCTTGGAGAAAAGATACTTTGGAATCATCTCCAGCATGTGCCCTTGCTTAAAAGCTGTTTTGCTGAAAACTTGGCTGTCACATAACACAAACTTCTCTTTTACAACATGCCTCTTGCTGTTAGGCAGATTGCTTGGCCGTTGTAAACCTCTTTGTCAAGTGGGTGTTCTGAGTATGAGCCAGGCTCTAGTCTAATTTCCGTCCAGGTTCTGAAAGGCGAAACCAAACTATTCACATACACTTGTGTTACAGTGTCTCTTGGGTTTTGTTATTTGTTTGAGGCTTTTTTGTTTTGTTTTGTTTTAAATTATTTTTATTTTCCAAATTTTGTTAGCTTTTTAAAAATAAAATGAGATTGCTATTATGTACAAGTACCACATTTATGCTAAGCATCTGGAAAAATACCCTTTTGCATTGTATGCTAGGCAAGCTGTATTAAAAATAGCTATATTGATGTCCCTGTTCTTAGAGCTGTGCAGCTGGATACAAAATTTTGCTTTCTTAAAAGCAAAAAGAAATTAGGAGAAAAGTGAATTGCAGCCAGTTTCACAGTTTCAAGAGGCAGATCTGTGGATACTCATTTCATCGCAGACAACTTAACTAATCACAAGCCAAAGTCAACAGTTCCCGTGGGCTTACAAGCCTTTTGTGAATTCATTACTATAAGAAATTTCAGATGAGGCTTCGGATGATAACTGGATCTGATTTGTTTGGTGATGCTGTTATGCTACCACATATTATATAATTNTGGGATTCTAAAGATCTAACTGAAAGACTTGCAATATTGTTCTTCATCCATCCCTGGTGAAGACTTGCTCATGAATGCTCTTATTTAGCATACAAAAAAATCACGTAAATTAACTCAGTGATTTCTGATCAGTATCAATACAGTAATATTTGTCCTCTGGGGAAAATTGCCATGTATAAACTACTTCCATCTGCCCTTTTTGTGCATGTAAATAGTCATAACACTTTCTTTAATTATTTTCTGTACTTTTAGCCCTTCTCTTTCTTTAGAGAGAGCAGTTAGAAGAATCTGTGTGTTGCTCTAGGGAGACTTACATTAAGGGCTTGTGGCCTTTGGCTGAAATTAGCTTGTGTACAGTATAAAGGTTACTACTAGTTGATAGGGGAATCCTGTGGCTGTGCTGAGCTGACTCTGACTTTCACACCTGAATTTATGAGTGAATTATAAACAATTTCTGCAGCAAGTATTCATGTTGAAGAGAAAGTGAAATAGTATTAAATGTATTTGGAGTGGCTCAATATTTTGGTGGTGTAAGGATATGTCACTGATATGCACACATAAATAGCACATCTGGACTGAAAAATGAGTTTTGAGTATCTAACACAAATGTAGAAGTAGCACAACTGTCTGGCTAGTGCTGATTAAACATTTCTTGCTCTTGTGATTACTTCAGATCTTTTTGTTTTGAACCCCCTTTTGGAAGTTATCCTCATCTGAGTAACAATTTTGTTGACACTTAGCAGATTAGTTTGGCTCTGGACCCACACTTCAGTGACCTTTGCTTATGTCCAGTTTTACCTGAATCCTTTTCTTAAAGGGCTCAAAAGGTATTTTTAAACCAGCTCTGCTTTTCAATGTTGTTGCAGTGGTTCCCATTAAAAGGTGATCTTTCACTCCCAGTTAACATTTTCAGTGTTTGAAACAGGATTATCTAGGTTTAGAATAGGAAGCTAGTTCAGTTTCATATATCAGAAGCTCAAATATAGGAAATGATGCAATAGGAATTGGATCTCCAAGAAGGGACTTTCATGTAGAGAGATAGAAGTGAGTGCTTTCGAGTAAATCAAAGATGGCATGATTGCGGTAGGAAAAAAAAAAAAAAGATGGGATTAGGTGATATTTGAAAATGGAGTATTTGTTTAGAACACTGTTGCAACAGCTGTTTTTCATTACCTGCCTAATGAACTGTCACTGAGACTCATTCAGCCTCTCCACTAACAGACTTACCCTAGTTCAGCTTAGTTTTGAGAGTCACAAATGTTTATGCCTTGCTTAAAACACGCAACAAGTAAGAAATACAGAATTGAGGATTATGGAGTGCTCCTAATGTTAAAGTTACATTCAAAGTCCTTCACTTTATTCATGTCATATTTTTTAACCTACAAGTAATCTCATCGACAGTACCGTTCAGTCTGAATAAATGAGGGAAAAATATATGCTCAGAATCACTTTTTTTCAGAAGTTGGTCTACAAAAATGGATTTCTGTGCAGCATTGTAATTCTTACTGCACTACTGATTTGGACTTTGTTCTCTTGATTTACTGGTAAAATACTTGTAATTGCACTCATATTGTCGAAGACCAGGCACTGTCATCCGTGTGATCCATGTTTTACAGCTATAGCTGTTTGAGGCAGGGATTCCCTGAATAATTTTTATACAATGGCCTCCAGCTACTGTCTTATTTCATATTCGTGGCTTTCAAAATCAGATGGGAATGTGGGAGAGTATGACCAGTTGAATACATGTAGCGTTTTCCACAGACATTGCTCAATCCTTTGAATTTAAAGCTCAATCTAGTGGCTCAGATACTGGAGTAAGATGCAAAGGATTGTGTTTCTGTTCACTCTTTTGCCAGATAATTCTTGTGTAAGAAGGGAAAAAGGCATAAATCTGGTGAGGCACTTGTGACATAACACACTTGTGAAATTGAAATGAACATTCAGTTAGCTAAAATCATTCTGGATCTTTGACATTTTTAATTGAATGCTTGCAGAGTTGACTCTGCACACACATAATTTTCATGCCTTTGAATGTCTTAATCACTCTTCAGTGAGGATGTAAGAAAGTTTTTGCTATATGAAATGTGGTAGGTTTGGCTGATATTGGTTGTTAACTTACACATATGTTCAAGCTCATTTGCTTTTCTTCAAATTAGTTAGAAATTTAGAAAGGGAGTTAGAAATTCTGAGCTCATACAAAAACCAAAATAATATAACCCTTTTTGTTGACTATCTACAAGCAAAAAGCAGTTCTGTATTCATCAGTAGCCTACATCCAGAGCTGCTGATTGACAGTCATGTTTGCTGATCTATTGGAGCATAATATGGGGGAAGGCAGCTTTTAACAAAGAATGTGAAATTCCATACAAACTACTGTTATGGCTTTGTCTTCTCATGTGACAGATCTGGGAAGGAGTTGTCTAGCCAGTATGTCTCTCATGAAGAAGAAGGTGACCAAAGTCGTACATCTGCAAAATCATCTTAAGGGAGATGACACAGGAGGTCATAGGGTGGGTTCAGAAGTGAGAGACTGGAAGTCATAGACACATCTTTAAATGACAACACCCATTCCAGGGAGTGTTCCTGAAGCCCACTGGAAGAGTTGTGCACTCTTTCTGTCTTTCAGGTAGCAAAACCACAGACCAGGCAAAGTACATGCATTTTTTAAAATAAGTTTCTCAGAGCTCTTTCTAGTACAGGCTATTTTTGCAACAGTTTGCAGATGTTCAGTTCAGGTTTCCTCTAGAGAATTGTACACTTAGTACTCTGGAACTGAAGCAAGAGAAATATTGATAATTTTATATCATCTCAAGTTTGTATATATAATCTGTAATAAAAACTGAGAAAAAGGAAGAAAGGAAGATGTCGGTTAACAAATTAAAGTGGTTTGTTTTCTAATCTATAATTTTAGGAGTGTATCAGGTTTGGTTTACATTATTATTTTTATTACGGCATTTTAAATGAGGGAGCATACTGGTTTGGGGGGGAGCAACTAAATCTGTTGTGTAACCAATTAACTTGACTATTTGCAGACCTCATGCAATTCTTTTGGGAAGTCATTAATGTATGAAGTAGTTACCTTTTGAAATGTGTTGTCACGGCTCTTTTAAAAGAGTTTTCTGCAAGTCTTAAGAACTGTGGGCTCAAAATCAGTTTAAAAAAAATCAGTTAAAAAAAATCCTTTCTTCATTCTGAAATAGCCTGAGATTAAGAAAATATAGTGTCTCTGAAACCTTTTGGAGTGCTTTGAGACAGCTCCACTTTCATAGAATAATACGATCATAGAATCATGGAATCATGGAATCATAAAATCATAGAACATGCCGAGTTGGAGGGGACCCTGCAGGATCCAGTCCAGCTTCTGTACCTGTGCAGGAGACCCCAGGAGTCACACCATGTGCCTTAGAGTGTCGTCCAAACGCTTCTTGAACCCAGTCAAGTTTGGTGCTGTGACCACTGCCCTGGGGAGCCTCTTCCAGTGCTCAACCACCCTCTGGGTAAGAAACCTTTTCCTGATATTTAACCTAAACGCCCCCTGATTCAGCTTCCTACTGTTACCCTAAGTCCTGTCATTGGTCACAAGAGTGAAGAGATCAGTACCTCTCCCTTCTTTTCCCCTCATAAGGAAACCATAGACTGCAATGAGGTCACCCCTCAGCCTCCTCTTCTCCAGGCTGAACAATACAAGTGACCTCAGCTGCTCCTCATANTGGAGCTCAAAACTGCACACACTACTCGAGGTGAGGCCGCACCAGTGCAGCCCAAGCATGGGTTTGTGGACCCAAGCAGTTTTTACCCAAGCATGTGGATACAGAATGTTTGGTTGATATCACAGAATCACAGAGTGGCTGAGGTTGTAAGGGACCTCTGAAGGTCACCTGATTCAATGGCCCTGTCACCTAGAGCTGGTTGCCCGGAACCATATCCAGATGGCTTTAGAATATCTCCAGGGAAGGAGACTTCACAACCACTCTGGGCAATTCATGCCAATGTTTAGTCACCCTAACAGTAAAAATAGTTTCCTCACATTTAGAGCAATCCTCCCTGTTTCATTTTTTGCCCATTGCTTCTTGTTCTGTAACTGGGCACAACTAAAAAGAACCTGGTTCCATCCTCTTTGTACGCTCCCTTCACGTATTTATATACACTGAAGAGATCCCTCATGAGTCCTCTCTTCTCCAGGCTGAACAGCCTCAACTTCTCAGTCTTTCTTCACAGGAGAAATGCTCCAGTTCTTTCATCATCTCAGTGGCCCTTTGCTAGACTCTCTCCAGTATGTCCTTGTCTCTCTTGTACTGGAGATCCCCGAACTGCACATGGGATTCCAGGCATGGCCTTACCAGTGCTGAGTAGTGATATATACTCTTTCATTTCCAGAAGTCATTTGACAAACCAGGTGGTTGGCTGAGAAATACATAAAACAATGGCCAGACTAAATGGCCAGATTTCACATCATGGCAAGATCACCCAAAGAGTTTGTCAGGGGGTCTGCAACTCTTTGCAGGTGCTGGCAGCTCTGTAGGTTTGTCAGTGATTTGGAAAAGGAGTATATACCATTAAGTGAGAAAGTATGTTGGTTATAGTAAGTTATTTCAGTTGGGGGCAGATATGAAGAACTGGAAAAACATTATATGAAACTGAAAGACAGGACAATAAAATGTCAAAAGAAGTTAAATATAGATAAATGTGAAGTAACATTTTGTGGGAGAAGGGAGTTATCTTAGGACACAGCCTGTACTTTTGTAAATGAAGGAACATCACCCAGCAATAATAACTGAAGCAGGAGGTTCTACAGAAATGATAATGCTGAGTAGCAGTCAAAAAATGCTGAAAATCATTAGGAGGAGAATAGAGAAAAAAAATAGAGAGCATTATTATGGCCCAGTATAAATCTGTGGTGCCTGTTATTTTGATTGATGTGCCTAGTACTGATCGAACCAATCTCAGAAAATAGAATAAAGCAGCAACTGAAAAATCTTTAGAGAAGAGTGACAAGGGTAATCAAAAGTATGGATGGCTTCCTTCCCAGGAAGAATGAATAGTATAATTCTGTATCTATAAAACTACCAGTTAAAAAGGGAAAATGTATAGGAAATAGTTTTCTCTTTTTCCATTCAGTATAAGAACTAAGGGGCATCAGATAAAACTAGTCCATGGCAAAACAAACCAAAAGAAATTGTTCTTCACTTGGTGTGCAGCAGGTCTGTGGAGTTTATTGTTGTAGGCTGATATGAACACTGAACTGCTGTGTAGTAAGATAACTGGATATTCTTGTGGAAAAAGAAGTCTAATGGAAGCCATCTAAAAAACCCTGTAAAAATGCCTTTTTTGGCAAGGAAGTTCTTTTGGTACAAATTGTTGGAATCAGTGACAGTATTGTAGGGAAAAGCTGTACTTTTGCATTGCATGCACTGTTGGAGACAAGCAATTGGTCAATGAAATTGTGAATTCACCAAGTACAGTTGCCTTCATGATTTTGTTGCCCTTTACATACTGTATATGCCAAAGTAACATTGATATCTGCTCATGATTTTCCTGTGGACTTTTGGGTAAAATTAATATTTGCCAAGATTTGAACTTCAAGGAGATTAACTTTAAGCTGATGTCTCTGTAGAAGCTCGTTCAAGTAGCAGGTGTTTTGCAGAGGATGTTTATGTACAGCTAAGGTGTTCTGTAGCTTCTAGGAAATTGGTCTTCACTGCTTCTGCAAGACCAGACTGTCGGCATCTTAAGCTCTATAGTCACAGCTCCGGAGGCTCCTGCAACTACATATGAGCTTATGTGGGTTGAACATGGGAATGTTTGAGATAAACAAAATGAAAAAAAGAGGGAAATAAACATATGTAAAAAATGTATAGAGTTCAGAGTGGTAATAGAACTGAAACAATAATCTTAATGTCATGGCACAAGTTCTTTGCATCAGGAATAGTTTTCTTCTGTGATTAATTTTTTCAAATAGTGTGTCAATAATCTTAAATGTGAATTTTAAAAAAGGCAGTGAGGATCTAGGGAATGTGTGTTGTTATATTTTCTACAAAATTTAAAAATTGATAATATATTTTCTTTAAAAAGAAGAAAAGTCTTCCCAGACTGAGATATGAATCCAATAGTAGGAAAGGTTTACCTCTGAGAAACAAGAATTGGTAATGTAAATGGGACATCCTGTGTCTTTAGCTATAACTTTCCACGAGGCCATCAAAATAAAAATACTGATATCATAACTGATATCATAAATGGCGTATAACCACTCATACCCAGTCACTGATCCCCAAATATCCATGAGACCCTACGAAAACAAAAATGGTTGGATGTTGTATTTTAGAAGGTAAAGAATTTGATCTTGAAAATACAGATATTGTTCCTTTCATCACACTAACTAGAAACAAATATTAAAAAAGCATAAATTAAAAGCTTATTTTTACAACATCCAAGCTGAAAGAAATGCACAACATAAAAAGGAAAAACACATAGACAACAACTCATTTTTAAAAAATTAAATTTAAAATATTTCTAGTTTTTGATATATAGGTAACAATCACTAACATACTGGATGTTTTTATTTATACAAAAATTATGACTTTGTAAGAAAAAGGGAAAGAAATAAAGAAAGCATCAAGAAAAAAGAATCTATGCTTAAGAAAATTATATTTGAACAGTCCTTTAGACTCAGTAGTCTTCACTGGTCGTATCCCTTTACTAGCTAACCTGGATGATGGGAACATTCTTTAGTCTGTCACTCACTGAACCAAAATCTAAAGATAGAGGAAATGCCCCAACTGTTTTTTATTCTTCCAGATTGCACATAATTCCTTTCGGGTCAGTGCTCAGATATATCTGTAACATCCGTCATGTGCTTATGATCAGTCTAAGATCATGCTTTTCAATAAATGTGCACCGTACTGTTTCAAGTAAGCTGGGTTTCTATAGAATGGTTTGTCACTTGGAGCCTGTGTAATCCATCCTCATCCTAGTGGTTGACTGGTCACATCTAGGCCACAAAGTGAAAAGGCTAACCCTTTTCTCTAGAATATGTAAATATAACAAAAAAAAAAAAAGAATAACAAGGTGTCATGTCTGTGCAGAGGCCTGCAGTTTTTAATTTATTTAGCAAACCTACCTCAAATGTGCCAGAAAGGACAACTTGTTCAAGTGATGAGGAGACAAAAGCTAGAACAACCTTTTACCAAAGACCTAGACAATTGATCAGAATAACACCAGTTTTGATTGGCAACTAGTTATAATTTTGCCTGCTTACACAAGGTACTTCGAATACCTGGAGGAAAGGAGTCACTGCAATAGAACCACATTAACTGAAATGAAACTCAACTCCTACTGTCTGAGGAAAAAAAAAAGTGATAAGTATAGTAAAAGAAAGCAAAAATAGGACATTACAAGAAATATATAAAACTAAGTGTTGGGAAAGTTGTTCACTTACTAAATGATAAGGCAAGCTAACTCACTGCCAGAAAGCACTGCTAAATCTTTGTGTTTGTTTTCCCCACCTTTTTATTAATTTTGCTGGAAATTTAAAAGTAGGAAAATAACATTTTTTCCTACTTGGCTACTAGTTGCTTAGTAACAGATTTAAAGCCTATTAAAGTTCTTAAAGAGGTTCCCAGTGTCTACTGTGAGACTTTGGTCTGAATCTTACTTCTCAGTTTCATGTGGTCCATAGCTCTTTAAATGCTTTTCAACTCATATAAAAGCACAGCCTTGATCTGTCAGTGAGTTCCATACACATTCAGAATTTAGTTTATGTATGTCAAAGTTCATAGGGGCTTATGTCAGCAGTAGCAAAATTTCTGAAGTTGCTTACGTGACTTAAAGTATATTTACACAAGCAGCTGATATGTGACATGAAGATGCCACAAATAACTAAGATGGTAAATTTTTAGGCTGGATTACAGTGCTGCCCTGGTTAACAGACCAACTTGAGTGTGAATATAGTACAGGAGTTGCCCTAAAGATAGGAGATCACAGATCTGAATTTCCTAAGTCATGTAAAGAGTTAAGAAACTTCTTGCTCTTCAACATGTAATCTAAAAGCTGTTCAAAAGGTAATGTAGATTCTATACTTTTTAGTTTCTCTGTCAGTTTTTGACATTACTCCTTAATTTGCATTATGTTAAAGTAAGTACCCCTTAAATGGCAAGAAAAAAGAATATGTTGGGCAAAAACATCCTCTGCAGTCTGCCCTTTTGCCTTACATATGATTTTAGGTAGATTAAGTTTTTTTCTGTAGGAGGAAGGAACAACATAACACCAGTGCAAATTGCTGGGACATATAATGTTGCCTTTTGCTTTCCTACGGAGTAATTTATATAAGCCCCATCTTATTTTAAGGGTGGCATAACCTATTCTATTTCAATTGTCTACTATGGTTTTGTTGTAGAACTTCTAAAATGGGGACTGAATATTTTACTTAATGTTAATATCTCGATTTATCCAGTGCATATAACACTGATTGAAATAGTATGATCTGTTTTTCAGGATGTCAGATTATCTGGTTACACTTTCTGAACTTATAATTAATTGATTTTTCTACCACCATTATAGTCAAGCAACTTTGCCATAATTGCATCCTTTTTTAGCACTGAGAACACAAAGCATGTTTATAGACCTAAATTGTATTCAACAGGCACAAGCAGTCACTCTAGTATATTGAACAGGATATGTACTCATCACTGGTCATCTGAATGAAAATTTGAAAAGGTAATTGCACTTTAATTCCACCCCCTGGTATTCAGTGGCAGGGGATGCATGGGAATGGTTCAAAGCTGCTTCAGGGGCAATTCAGACTTAGCATTAAGAAACATTTCTTTACTGAGAGGGTGATCAAACACCTGAACAGGCTTCCTAGAGAGGTAATTGATGCCCCAAGCCTGTCAATATTTAAGAGGCATTTGGTCCCTATCCTTAATAACATACTTTAACTTTTGATCAGTCCTGAAGTCGTCAGGATTAGATTGTCGTAGACTCCTTCTGGCTGAAATATTCTAGTATAGTCTGTCCCATCCCATCCCATCCCATCCCATCCCATCCCACTCCACTCCACTCCATCCACTCCACTCCATTTCACTCCATTCCATTCCATTCCATTCCATTCCATTCCATTCCATTCCATTCTTCAATATATATTTTTCTACACAGCACATACCATCAGTAATTAGTTGAATAGCACATCAGCCCTTTTTATCAATGTCATCAAACCACAAATGAATGTCGAGCTAAACTTTTCCCATGGCTATTTTCTGACCTTCTATTTGCAAAATGGTTGCAGCTCACTGACATGAAAAATTAAATTCTAAGCTAGTCTGTCATTTGTTGATAATGTTAATATGTAAAGAATTTATGTTAAGCTTAACTATCACCTAAACCAGTAAAAAACATGTGGTTTATTTACTATTGACAAAGTTGTATTTTCATTAGGAGTAGAATGAACCTAAATGACATTATGGAACCCCTTGAACTACACCTGAGTGATGAAGTCCAATCTGGTTTTAGTCTCATGTTTCTCAGCAGAAGAAACATCAGTGTGGTGGTTTGACCTTAGCTGGCTGGCAGTTGTCCACCAAGACAATCTATCACTTCCTCTCTACCAGCAGTACAGGGGGAGAAAATATGACAAAATAATCTTGGATTGAGATAAGGATAGGGAGATTATTTACCAATTATCATCATGTAGAAAACAGACTCAGTTTGGGGAAATTAATTTTATTGCCAAATAATTGTAACACAGTAGAATAGTGAGAAAGAAGAACAAAACTAAAACTACCTTCCCCACACCCTCCTTTCTTCCAAGGCTCAACTTCACTCCTTACTTTCCAACATCCTCCCCCCAAACAGTGCAGGGGGGTTGAGGTCAGTTTATAATGCTTTGTCTCTGCCAGTCCTTCCTCCTCATGCTTTTCCACTTTTCCAGTGTGGGGTCCCTCACACGGGATACAGTCCCTCATGACCTTTAACAGTGTGGGTCCTTCCCACTAGCTGCAGTTCTTCAAGAACTCCACTAGCATGGTTCCTTCCTGCTCCAGTGTGGTTTCCTGTCCAAAAAGCTTTGGGCAGAGACATAACTTTCTTAGAATCATGACTGCCTGAACTACAGTCTGATAATTGGTCACTTATTTTTCAGAAGAACATGACATATTTGAGCTTCGTGACCTCATTTTCCCATTCTTCAGACAGACTGGTCTAAATTAATCTCCTGTGAAACTCTATGGAAGTTAAAGAATGACTTGAAGGATTAATTTGTCCCAGGAACAAAAAGGAATTGTATTGACATAGGAGTGACTCATCTGGACTTTTGATGCAACAAATGATAGTTTTAGAGTATGATATCCACAGCCTTTCATGACAAAAATGGCATCCAATTCCTCATCATTATTGCAGAAGTAAAATTACTAGCTTCTCCCTACTAACTCTCCCTATAACTTCCAAATTGACAGTCACTTTTTGGAAAAGAAGATCTCTTACAGGTAATGTAATAAGCTTTTCTTGGTTGAAGTGAAGGTAGAGATTTCACCAGGGAAAATACTTAGTCGTGAAGTCTTTGATAGGAAGTCGAAGGGGGTGGCACATGTTAAGGCATTCCAGGACATGTTTTATGAGGAGAAAATGATGTTTCAAGTTCAAGTCATTGGAACTTGAAGATAATAAACCTGACAAAATTAAAAATTTTGCAGAATGAGCCCAAGATGGTTTATGCATCCTGCTGCACTGCCAAAGGTGTATGTTCTTAGGCAAATCCTCTGTAAACATCTTGAAGAGCATGAGTTGGATGCTCGTCTGACTCCCTTTGCTCTTTCTAAATTGCACAGATAAATTAAGTTTTACAGTTGCATAAGTGATTTAAAGTGTCAGGATCTAGCAAACTCTGCTTTCAATGTGTTTGGATGCTTTCTGGCAAACAGACAGAGGTCAGGGTCTTCCTTCATTCTTGACAGCAAATCTGTGGACTAATCACCTGGATTCCAGAGGGAGCTGATTCCCATCCTGGAGCTGTTCAAGGTGCTAACCCTTTCGCTCTTTGACCACTTAGGCCTACCTGTGTTAATCTACCAGTTTTAAGTGCTGATTATTCCTGTCAACAGGAAAGAGGTGTAGGAAAGGCACAGAAAAACAGGATTTCAAAATTTTTTGAAAAATAAGTTACCTTTTGCTCAGCCATTGCTAGACAGAAATGTGTGTATATTGTGTTCACATGCTGACTTAAGTCCTACTTATTTTGACCAGTTGTAGTTGGTGCTGCTGTAAAAGGTAAACAAATTAGTCCTTTTTGGCACAAACATCTGTTTCCTTTTTTCTTTCTTTGGTCTGCACTGCCAGCTCCATACAGGAAAGATCTTGTCTTCATGCTTTGCCTTCTGCTTAGTACTGTTGGTTTCTGTTCTCTGAGTACCTTAAAGTCGTACTGAAATCCAGGGAAGCAGGAGCTTTCAAGCAAGGCTGAATGAGAGATAGAAAGGAGAACTCAGGAAAAGAATAACTACCAAAATGAGGCCAATATTAATTCTGAAGGAGAGTCTTCAATAATGCTGAAAGGAATTATTAGACGGCTGCTGAAATAAAGGTGTTGTTATCACAGTGGAAATCACGAAAATCAACTATTGCGTGAAAACTTAGAAATACGGATATAATCTTTGTTACAACATAAGAAGTGTGCTCTATTTATTGTGTGTGATTTTGCTGTGATCTTAAATTCCAAAATAGTGGTGGAATAGGAAATGCAAAGCTTTCAGTCGGTTATATAGTACTGCTAATGGTGCAATTTCCTCCATGAAAGGAATTAAAAATGTCATCTTCTTATGAGGAAGGAAAGGTGGATGATTACTATCCAAGGGAAAGTATGCATTCATCTAATGTGCTTTCCCTTAAGACTCCACAAGGAAAATGGAAGCTCATGCTGTGACATGTTGCGGGAACAAAAGACAGTAAAAGGTGATGAACTGATCATGTTCTGTCTGAATTGTGTGAGGCATAGGAAAAGATTTTAAAAAAGGTGGAGTAGAGGCACACACCTGCTATAAAACAAAGACCAGTTCAAAAACACAGTAAAAGGAAGCATACAGCACTGATATAAGGTGATAATCAGTGGATTGGTAGCATTGATAAGCATCAGAAAGACAACAAGGAGAAAGTAGCAGTGCTTTAGAAATCCTCTCTGCTATAAGAGAAAGCAACTTTCATTGTTGAAGGTTCTGCATTTGGTGCCTCCAGAAAATGTGCCTTTTTTTTCAGGTGCCTACTCTAGCTTTCATTTTCTTCAGAGGTTCCAGATTCAGAAAAGGAGTATCAGAACAATTCAGCTGTTCACCATCAAGGCACAGCTGTCAATCCAGGAAAAAGAAAAAAACAACTAGCATATTTTTGAGCATCTCATTACACTATAAATATAACACTCCAGATAAAGGTTGCATGTTTGGTGCAGTTTACTTCCATTGTTTTTATTTTAAATATTTTATGTTTTAACTTGTTGTCTTCTTTATGTGTTTCTCATTTAGCTAAAGTTAAATGGGATTTCCCCTGAAAATCTCTGGTATCTGCCTGCTAATTTAGATTATGTTTTGGTAGATGATTATTTTCCAGCTGACATATATTTGATGGGAATATTTGAATTTGAAGAATTCTATGGGACAAATCTTCCTCTGTTCTGAAATATGTTCAACTTGAGAGAGAATTTGGCCACAACTCTCTAGCTGTCAGGATAAAGTACATGAGAGACCTGATAATTTAAGAAAGCCACTCAGAGTCCATAAACACTCAGAAGCACTGGGAGCAAACAGATGAGTTCCTTGGTGTCCTTGGTAATGGATTCCCTGGTCTGAGAATTTTTCAGACGTCCTGCTGGAGAAGAACTGAAATCTGTTTGAAATTTCGCGATAATAATACTTATATTGAAGCCTTACTCTCTGATATATTTTGAATCACAGGATTTAGACACTACATATTTTGTCATGGTAGGAAATAATTTTATTTATTTTTTCTTTTTTTCTAACAAAGAAAATGTTGATTTATAAGTGCTGGTATATTTACTGTAAGTACTAGCTTTATGCAGAATGAACACAGGGCTTGAATGAGGGCAAAATTTTCATGCAATACAGGGGGTCACAGCTTGTGACATTTGGACAATAAAATTACTTCATTGAACAGTTCTAATTGTAGGGCTGGATAAGTGTATTTATCCCGTGTATGGTGTCTTCAGACAAAAGGATCATTCCTGCAGCACAGAGTTGAACAAGTGTTTCAAGGGCAAAATGTGGAAGAAATCCCTAATCTTAACTCCTGAAGAAGTAAAAGGCATGCCAGGAATTTAAGTAGATCAGTTAAGATTTTGTCATCAGAGTAACAATCACCTAAAGTATTTCATAGTATTTTTATTTCTGGCAAATGTTCCTGTTTCAACCCGAACTAGAGACATTATAGACATTAACTTTGTAGAAATTAACATTTTGATTGATTGTACTCCAATGACTTATTCATCCTAAATTGCATAGACAGATTGAATTTCCAAGATGTTACCCATTTACCTTTCTACCTATGGCCTTTATGGAATATTCACATAAAAATTTTCACTACAGAATTACAGTGAAATCTTAAAGCACAACTTTTTGATGTTCAATATACTTTCCTTTTTCTATCAGCAGGAACTCTATTTGCAGAGGCTGAAACACTAGCATGGAAATAGTCCTAATTTAATCCTAAATTGTTTGTAAACTACCTAAAAAGCCTAACAGGAAAAGTCTTTGCAGCTGCTGTCTTGTCAAAGATTTCTACTGAAATACCTAATTGGGCAACCCCACCCTTGGAATACTCACATCAGCGTATGCATACAATTAAGTAGAGTGGACGGGATTGTCTTGTCCATACCTGTTGAAAATCATCTGAACATACTAGTGGTTCTTGTGGATCAGTCAGACACACAACATAAAATTACGATGTTTAGCATGTGCACAACTAGGAAGATGGACCTTTTTGGATTTAAGAAGTTCTTCTTGCAAGGGAGAGCAAAGCATCAAGGATATAAATATCTCTCAGACAGGAGTCTGCATCCTGGTAAGATGTTCAAAGTTGTTGAGTGATTTGTATTTTAGTTTTTAGCATTTGTATCTGTGTTTGCGGGAAAAAGTGAGTCAGGACCAAACTTGTGATATTTAAATAAGTCCTTCTCATTGTGTCCACTGCCTTCTGTTACTCTCACTTTGTAAAATATTCTCAATCTTTAAAAGCAAGTCTTTAAAAACAAGTCTACAACTGACTTTATGTATCATGGCATTCCAAAGTCCTATTAAATATTTAACAAGTCTTACAAAAATTGCATGCAGGTGGATTATGGTGAAAGATCTTTGAATTACAGTGTATTTTATATTGTGATATGTTGCACGCCATTCGTTGATGATCACTGGGACCACCAAGATCAACCAGAAAATGCAAGAAGTTTGAGTGTGTCTTTTCTCACCTAATTCTTAGTTCCTTATAAAAGATAAAGGAATATGGGAATCCTCAGACATAAGTTGTTTTTGAATAATTTTCTATTTACTCACAACAGGGGGATCAGGTCCACCCGTCATGGGTTCATGAAGGGCAAATCTTGTTTAACCAACCTGATCTCCTTTTATGATCAGGTGACCCATCTAATGGATGAGGGAAAAGCGGTGGATGTTGTCTTCCTGGATTTCAGGAAGGCATTTGACACTGTCCCCCACAGCATTCTGCTGCAGAAGC
>VZRW01005222.1:36615-47851 GCA_013398125.1 Aegotheles bennettii
CCAGTGCGAATGTATAAAAGAGATAGAAAGTAAATAAAGTGGTTCTTTGCTGGCTTCATATTGGAGTAGTGAAGTCCCAGAGAGACACCGCACTCATCTGCTACAGGTTCTTCACTGAAGCTGCTGCTACTTCCCACTGGGATAGTCTAGTCAGGATACTTTTGGGCCACCAACAGAATAGGGAGTTGCCAAAATAAATGTTTTCCAGCAAGATTTCACACTCATGCCTAATGAAATATACGTTTTTCTAACTGTTGCTTTAGAGCTTAGATTTTCTTCAAGGTTTGTAATGAAAATATTTCATGACCTGTTGACATATTCATATGGTGATTTTCAAAAGAGAGATTTCATTTACAAAATGGTCTTGGCAACAAGCTGGAATATCTGGAAAGTTGAACAAGACTGTTGACAGGCAAAATTAGGGCTGAATCACAACTGACATTAAGTTTGCAGCTGAGCCTTTTTTAAAATTGACAAATAGGGTTTACTCTGGTGTTTCTGAGAGTACAAAAGTGAGATGGGTAATCAGTGCATACTGACAGTAATGATTATGGTTGTAGAGGTAGTTACATGAATGGCAGGCTTTGACAGAGTTGACTAGCTCAACTTCTGTGGCTGTGCATACTACAAAAATGGCACAGAGGAAATGCTTGGCTTTTAAGAAATAATTCATGGTGAGAAAACCTCTTTTTTCACTGCCAGTAAAACAATAAATAAAATAAAACCTTTAGATACCCTTGTTCTGTATGTTTTTCCTTTTTATCCCACTTTTATTTTCTTAACACAATGGAGCAATTCCAGGGTTTGTCTTACTGTCCAGACTGCCAAGTGCATCAGGAGTTGGTTGTTCATTTCTGCTGGTTCTAAAGCTTGCAAATACCCCAATAATTCTTCATATTTATTCAAGAAATGAGCAAAAGGGTTTATGTAGAATTGAATTGTAAATTCACTCCTGTTAGAGGATCATGTTTTTGTGTGATGCAGAGTACCTTATAAATTCTGAAGTCTTAATTATAGTTAAAGTCATTATCATACAAGTGCAGCCCTTATCTTTTAAGAGGCACATCATCACTCCAAGAGGGTGAACAATGTTCTATATAATAGTGGAAGCAATAATTCAGCCTTTTAACAGTATGACTCTCAGGGAAACAATGCATATTCCATGTAAGCTCTTGCAATATGAAACTCAGGAATCTATTGATGAAAAACACAGCAGTGATTATTTTTTTATATTTCACCAAAGTGTGATATCCTTAAGCATACACTGTGATGTAAATTTGAAAACACAGGTGACTTTTAGGTGACAACTCAGGATGAAAATGTTGATCCAATACAGTATATTCTTGATTGTTATAAAATTTAATATGGCTTGTAAATTGATTTTACTGAATCAGTGCAAAATAGAGATTGATATTTGTGGCAAGCAGGGAATTTTCAAATTTATTCTGATGTAACTACACCATTGCTAGGCCTAAAATCTGAATGCTTCCTTCAGATATGACTCTTGGATAGTACCATCAGGGTAATCGAGGATGGCTGTAAACTAGACTTGATAAAAATTGCAGAGTTTACAGAAATTAATACCAGTTTCATGTTCATTTTCATTGCATTCAATACATATGCACAGATATGCATAGAAATTAAATGATATCCATGCATTTTTATTTTTCAGTGGAGTTTTAAATATGCAAAAGTAAATTTTCTTAATTGAAAATATAATGCTGTGCTCTGGCAAAGCTCATTTTACCTCACTACAGGTAGTACCTCTGATAAATAAATACAAAATAGGGGTAGGGTTTGCATTTAATAAAGGATAAGAATGAAAAGTATATAAATATATATAAAGGAAAGATATAAAAATATATAGAGAAAATATTTGGCATAGTAAGTGTAATATGCTTATAGAAGAATTGCCAGCCACATTTTACATCATCCACATTTTTCAAAAAGCAGAGTAGACTATTTGTTTATAAGGTCTGGACCACCTAAAAAAAATTAATGGCAAATAAAGAGTCATGTTTAATGGAGAACCTTGACTTTGCACAAATGTAGAACTTCACAGCTTAACATTTTATTGATCTGTTCTGTGATACCAGCACTTGGCCAAATCTTTTAAACAAAAGACACTGAAGCACGGGTTTGTAAGAAGATTTTCTGCTGATGAAGCATGCTATATCTATAATGATTTGCTTAAAAAAAAAAAGAAAAAGAAAAAGAAGTGGTGGAATGCATTAAGAAAACCCATGTGCCATAAAAACTATACACTTCAACTTTCCTTCAAACTGTTGAAGAGAGATGGACTGGGGGAATAATAAGAGCAGAGCATGATGTTTCTCTGCTGTTGACTTTTAAAATGTTTTTTCCTTTATGTGGTCTACCTGTTTGTCAGTCTCTGTTATGACAGGTAATTATCTTTCTCTGAGAAACATTGGAGCTTAATGTGAGATTTTTCCTACAAAAACAAAATAAGATGTCAAAGGCCATTGTACAGGACACCAGTGGGAATGGAAGTACAGAAACTGCTGATTATTTGAAGGCTGTTGTTAGTTCTAGGTCTAGTATTATCAATGTTAGCAGTGAAACAAGTTATAAACATTGAGGACTAAAATATTTTGGCAAATATAGTTCATGCTTTTTACTTCCTCATTTATTTACAACTGTATTTTGGTACTATCACAACTCACAATTTAAAAAATGTTAATTTGTCACTATATAGAGTGAGAAATTTCCTAAAAATTAATATGATGCATAAAAAAGTGCCCATCGTCATTGATCAGTATACTTTCATGTGTTCTAAATACAAGCCATTCAGATTGGGTAGAAAAATTGCCTTTCATTTTGTAAGAATCTGATTTTTTGCTAAAAAGTAAAATTTCATATTTTCACAAAACAGAACAGTAAATTTGTGAAAATGCTTTGGATGAAGGTTGAGATATTCTGGTATTTTTTTAATTTTTCTTTTCATAAACAGAAATTTGTGGGGAAAAATGTTTAAAACTGCTCCAAAGAGATACTGGTTAGGGAAAATATTAGTTTGGAAAATTTTTCTGAACTGAGATTTTTTGCAGATTTGGGTTTGACAAAGTTTTACAACTTTGAGTTTTACAGTATGAGACTGACTTAAAACAGTATACATTATTAAATCTAGTCATTACTCAGGGATGAAATTGGGAGACATTGCAATATGTCTTGCCTCACCTCTAAAAACCTGATTTTCTCACAGCTGCTGATCATATAGTATAATTTGTTTAACTTCATTTTTAGTGTTCTTCGAACAAGCAGAAAATCTGAATCCAGGGTTATGTACTGCTGCAAAATAATTCAGAGTGATAGTACCAGTGAAGGACTTGCCTCCACTGAACTTGGTAGCATAAAACCAGAGGTAAATATGCTCTGTTTGCTAACTATTTTTGGTACTTCTTAGACTGTAATGCCACAGACTATGGGTTGTCCAAAGTAACAAAGCACTATGGTAAACAAAGGATGTAGTGCAGTAATTAGCCTCCCAACCTATGGTCTGGATCTTTCTGTTGTTTAGATTAAGCACAATAATACTCCTTGCACTCACTTCTGTGCTTTTAAACAGAGGACAATATGCTGTAGTTTGGTTAAAGCCATTCCAATACATTAGGGAAATTACTTCAAGGTAGTATTTCATCTTCAATTAATTCAATATTTATGTTAGTTCAGCTAATAATACCGTTTTCTCCCTTGCCTGAGTTTATTCCCTGTAATAAACTGCAGTCTGTCATTTCTATAGAATAACATAACAAGTTAGTCAGAGGAGAAATAGAACTGTGTTGTGAAAGCTCTTGGTCCATTTTTGTAAATTTCACACAAAAAAACATGAGTTGTTCAAACTCAGGCTAACAGGATGCAATGGTCTTAAGTTTTCAGTTTTGGTCTTTATTATACTTATAAACTTCTTAGACCAAGATGCCAATGGCTCAAGAGCACTAGAGATTATCCCCACATAAACAGTAAATTACAAAAAAAGTTTGAGAAAATTAAAATATTTATTTATAAATCACTGACCAGAGGGAAATTTCCCCACTCAATTTCATATTTGGTGAAAATGACACAACCATCTCTAACAGCTTTTTTGAGTGCTCCAGAAAGAACGATATGCCATTAACACAAATTATTTTTTTTAATAAGAATATTAAAAACACTCAGTATTGAATAAATCAGTCTTCTCTTTAAAAGACCATGCAGGTTTCACCTGGTTTACAAAAGAAATCCCTTGTAAGCTCTAAAATAAATTTACATTGATAGAACCAGTGGAATTGTGAAAGGTTTTCTTTATTTAAATATTTTTTTTTAAGTTTCAGTTATTTAGTAAAAAGGAAGATATCTAATAGTTGACAAAAACTAAATTTTGAATTGTTGGAAAATCCTGAAGACTTCACCCCATTTAAAGATATTAGAATTTTTATTTTTTATTTTATTTTTAATTTCAGCTTTAGTTCTGGTTATTCATGAAGCTTTATCTGACATATTTTTTGCATTATTTCAGTGATATTTTAAGCTGATGTCAAGGTGGTGACATATACACTAAAGCTTGCTTGGCTGTGTTTTAAAGTTTTGGAAAGCATCCAACTACTTTGCTTTAGGCGGTCTCTTGGCGTCAAAGCAAGAAGATGCTATATCATTATAATATCAATATAGAATGAACTCTGAGAACACTACTTTTTCTCATACTGATCCCAGAGTATTTTCAAATAACTTCTCTTTTTTTTGAAGCATATCATCAGTAAGCTATGATGGAAAGAGAGGAGTTAAGATTACATGAGATTATCATGTAGCATATGTAGAAACAGGTTGTTGGATTCAACCTGTTTCATGGCAAACAGGTGTGTCTATTACAAAAACAACATTCCTACATGTAATACTAATTGAAACTCATGTTACTCAGTGTTTAAGAACAAATGCCAAGGATTAAGCTGGCATGAAGCCTAAACTAACCTTCCCCTCTGTAATAGGTACATAAAAAATGCTGTTCCAGTTTCATGACAGAGCGGAATTTGTTCTTTATAATAATACTTATTGAAGTATCATGTTTATGCACACACAGAAAGCAAAACATGAAGCTGAAGTAAATAAATACTTCTCATTCTTTTCAGTAAATTGAAGTGCAGGATCTAAACATAACTCAGACTCAGCAGTGCTTTTTAAAATTTAAATGTTAACTTGTTTTGGAAAATTTAATTTTACTTATGGAAAATTAATTTAGCTGCTTTAGATTATCATAAAGCTTTATGTTGGCCCATGCATACATACCTAGACAATTTTAAGGCATGTCTTTGGTAGATAATAAATGGAAATAAATGGAAATAATTTTCATTATATAAAATGCAGTGCAGAGAAAGTATTTTTTGAGGTGATTGAAGCTGTCCTTTTCCCTCGTTAAGGAAAATAACAAACATGTATTTATTCAATAAAAGTGAGAAAGAACAGGACTAATGAAGAAACAATTAAATGGCAGTAAACAGATGTGGATTCAATGAGAGCTTTAAAGTGGACCTGCTTACATTTTCTCCTATAATGAATTCCTCAAAAGGCTTTTTAAACTGAAAACAAAAACAAAAACAACTAAAAAAAACCCAAACAACTAAAACCAGTAAATTAAGCTTTTAGATGGAGAAAAGACAACTTAGTGAGAAATACTTCAGTATGAGTAGAAACAAACAGATTTATAATAACAGTTATTTCTCTGTTATTTCAGTCCTTACAGGTCTTATTTTCAGCCAGCTCAGTGGCAGCAAACTTACACATTTCTCCCTGGTTCCAAACAAATGTTTCCTTCTACCACCTCAGATACCATGCCAATTCTCAGACTTTCTTCTCTTTTGGCATACTTAGCATCTTTCTTCCTCTGGGGGGTCTTCCGTATTTTTTTCTTTTCAAAAGAATATAAGCTTAAGAAGATCTTCAAGTGGACATGAATTAAACAGAGTTATTCAGTGACTTCCTTGCCTCGGTTTTCTCCAATATAGCCTGCCTGATCCACTTGACTGTGTTTTATGAAGGATAAAAAGACTGAATTTGTGAATAGTGTGAGAGCACTGGATGTCATTTACATTGTCTCTAGCAAAGCTTTGGACATTTTCTACCATGATATTCTTGTATTCATCTTAGGGCAATTAAACTTGGGTAGGTGGATGAATAAAACACTGTTTAAATGGTCATGTTGAGAGGGCTGTACTCTGCCTGGAGTCAAATAACAAGTGGGCATTCAACAGGGTCTGTCCTGGGACCTGTTCTGCTTCACATCTCACTCAGTAATTGGGAGGAAGACACAGAATGTATGCCTGTAGCTTTGTAGATGACTCCAAACTCTGGTGTCCGCTCCCCTATCACATTTTATGTGCTTTCCTAGGATATTTCTGATATTTTGGAAAGGCATATAAGTGAAGAATAGGAAATAGCAATGTTTGGTAGGTGAAAATACCGTAACTTCTGTTTCGTAACTGCTTCTAATTCAGGGCTATAGATATTAGGGATATCAAAAATGAAAAGAAGTAAGTTGATTATATAAAACACATAATGTTTAGCTTAGTGTGTTTACCTTGGCTTCATCCATTCAGTTTGTGAACTTCTGAGCTACAGCCATCCAGCCACAAAATTCAGAAAAGTTAGTTGTCTGTTGTTTTGCCCTCATTAAGCTTTATGGTGGTTTGTTTTGTTTTGTTTTTTTGTTGTTGTTGTTGTTGTTTTGTTTTTTGTTTTTTGTTTTTTTTTTTCCCTTAACTCCTTTAGTCAGGCTAGTGTAAAGCAGTGATGTGATTTTGCCTGTGCTTCACATATTGATTAACCCATTCCTTGGGAAACTTTCCTGCCTGCCCCAGAAGAATGTTTTGAGGAGAATTTATTTTTTAATCCCAAACATGCCAGGATTAAGTTGATTTTAAAATTAATAACCTTTTTGTTTGTGGTAATTTGAGAAATCTCATAAACCTGGAAAATCTTGAAACTTTCTTTTGGTGTTATAATGCTGCTATTTGCTGTTCTTGTTGAAGCTGGAATGAAAGAGCAAGAGGGGTTATCAGACCAGTTAGCAGCTATTATTGAGGACAACATAGGTGGTGCAAAATGATTAAGACACTCTCTTTTGAAATGTGTGTTGGAAATCTAAGACACAATGTTAAATATATTTCTATTTTTGCTTAAGAATGTTTTAGCAATAAACAGTCTCTTGTGCTAATAACTTTCCAAGGAGGCTTGCCTAACATTAACCTACATTGTTTTAACGTTCAGTTAACAGACACATGGCAGTTGGACAGAGTCCTGTTGTTAGAAACACCTCTAAATGAAATGCCCTTCATTACTCATGATCAAAGTGGTATGTACAAAAAGGCAAAGCAGCCAACTCTCAATCTGTGATCGCCTTTAATGGGGGTGAAGGGGGATACTCTGGAGCCACAGAAGTCGAAAACAGAGACAAACATAGAAACAGCATGTTCAGGGACTGTTTTAGTCACATAGTGGGAACATGATGATTTGATACAGCTACACTCAACACTTAGGAATAGATTTGGCTTCTGGAAATTGAGTGTATTCCAAAGTGTAATAGTTTCAGGTTTAAATGAGTTGGATGGCTTTCAAGTGAATAATCAAATATCTTTCTCTCATTCTTCTGTATTTATTACTCAGATAAAGAAAGAGTTGAACAGCAAGAGTTGAACAGGCTGCCTTCTAAGTATAGTACAAACTATGCTAATAGGGAGAGCTGCAGAAGTTGGCACTACTGTATTCTGAGGATAGAATCTGCATCCTTCTGTGCAGTGGTAATTAGATGGCATAGATTTAGCATTAGACATTCCACAGTCTCCCAAAGAAAGGAGGAATAAATAGCCCTTGTCTGCTGCTTAGCTACTGTTTTCAGAAAACAGAAACAAAATGTCTTCCAAAGTCTTGAACTCATTCTGTTCTTATTTTTGTGGTAGCACTAGTGCAGATGTATCTTGAGGGAGTCCTTTTAAAAATAATTTCTTTTTTAGTAGTGTCTTTTCTGGTGGTGAGTGGCTCATAATTCTAATGTGAGATGATTACAAGTGAAGTTGTTGTTCCTACTCAATGCTGCCTGATGTTACTAAAAGAATGAGTAACCTTTATAAATTCCTTAGCTGTTATTAGAGATTCAGATCTGATTTTCTCATATAATCACAATGAACTTGTGAAATATTACATTTATCATTGATATAGGCATGTGTCTATACTGTCCTATTCATGCTCAGAGAATGCTGCCTGTCCTATATCTTTCTTCATGAAGTGGCTGCTATTCACCCCTGTTTTAGATTACTAATCGGACCACATAAAGCTTTGGCATGACAAAATATAGTTGTTCTTACGTGTATACCACTGTAAAAGAGAATATTTCAGGTTTTTTATGCTGCATTGTTGTAGCTTATCTTCAAATCACATGCTTTTATCTGACTTGAAGCTGAGATGAGGTGGTTTGAGTACTAGCAGTGTACCTGATCCAGATGTCAGCAGAGTCTCCACTGGGAGGTGGTCCAGTTTGCTCAGTAAGCTAGGCTTCTGACCAAGTACAAGCATGAAAGGTCAGGGTGAAATGTGTAGTTCTACACATTGAAAATATAACTTTAAATCTCAGTTCTAATTAGTTTGAAGATAATCTTCAGAATGTGAACTGTGTTTAGGCAAGTCTGATTGCTTCTACATGAAGCCTTAAAAAACAGTGTTAAGAACCTGACAGCTATCTCCCTATTAGCATAGTTTGTACTATACTTAGAAGGCAGCCTGTTCAACTCTTGCTGTTCAACTCTTTCTTTATCTGAGTAATAAATACAGAAGAATGAGAGAAAGATATTTGACAAACTAGTTAAATCTACATGAGTGGGTGTTGTGCTTGTAATTCACAGGCCTGGCTTGGATTGGAGAAGGGGGTGGGGTTGGGAGAGGGAACCTTAGGCTAAAGGTCCTTATTGCTTTGGAATTTCTTATAGCTGTGTTTTGAAAAGATGCTAGGAGTTCCCAAAGAGGAGGTTGGTTTTTATTGTTTGCTAATACCTCTGTTGCCAGACAAGGGGGCAGGGCTGGTCTCCCAAACTGTCTGTCATCCTTGTAGAATGTGGAGAGTAGAGACTTGAGGAACACAAAAATGAAATTTCATTGTGTAACCAGGGACTCATTGTTAACACCGTCAAACACATGGCACAGCTGTGAAATTTTTGTGCCAGGCCTGGTGAGCCAATGGGAAAGCTCGCAAATCCAAGCAAGCCATTTGGACTGATGGCATAGTTAGTAGGAAGGAGCAGATGATAAAACAATTTTATTTAAAAGCTTAGAAAAATAGTCCTGTGATTTATTACCTAAGCCACCAGATGTACTGTACTATACTGTACTACATCATTGAGACAGCATTCTCTGATGTAATAAAGATATAAAATGTGTGTGGGTGTGTGGGGAAGAAAGGAGTAGTGGAATTGAGGGCAAGTTGAATAAACTGTTGGAGATTTGTTGTTGGCTTTTTCTTCTCTCATTTCAGAGTGTAAAATCCTACTATGCCCCATAACCAAAAGGCTCTTAAAAATAATGGTAGGTGCAGAAGGGCTGATTTTTCCCGCATATCAAATCCCTGGCAAGCCACTCCCTGTGTGTGGAAAGGTGGGTTAGATTTTGTCATTCTGTTTCAGAAAGTTGTTGTCAGCGCTGGGAAGGTTAGTGACCTAGGGATTGGGTGTGGAGAGGGGAGAGGTTCAAGCTACTTTGGCAGACTTCAGATTATTAGCGGGAAGCAGCCAGGATGAAACGTGCTGTTTCTGGAGCCCTATTCAATGCTCCTAAAGCAATGAGAGTCATGTAGGGTTTTTGGTAGCACAAATGGCTATCCTGGACATGGAATTTGTGCTGTGCTGAGAGAGTTCCCTCAGACCACAAGGTTTTTATGTTGCCTCGCAACCACAATTTGAGAAATCCTCCATAGTATGTGAAGACAAGTTTTTCTAGATCTAAATTTCTGGACATCATGTCTCTTTTTATAAGAAAACTAACAATATACAGGTGCAGAGAATTTTTTGTCTTCAGCTGTGAGGTTTCAGATAAGACTGATTACTTATCAAAAGGGAAAGGGAAAGGGAAGACTAAAAGACAAAACATATTGTTATATCAATAAATTTTTTACTACTTGGATTTTGACTTTATAGAAAAAAAATTCTAATTTTTTATTCTATCTCTAAAACACTGCAGTTTTACTGCCATCAAAAAAGGTAAAGTTATAAGTGAATAGCAATTCAGTATGGGAAGAAATTAAGCCAATTCCCTACTGTATCATGTCTGTTATTCTGAAATAATTTTTTTTTTTTAAATGATAGAATATCGTCATAAATCGCATTAAATTTGGCACAGCGGAAGACTTTTTGTGTATGTTATAAATCTTAATTAAATGAAGTCAAATAAACTTCATCATGTCAGGAAAATAGGACACCTTGTCCATTAGCACATGCTCTCTTTTTTGTGAGAACCTAAAGAGAAAGACTGTGTGGTGTTGCTATGGGTCTAACCTTTGAGGAAATTTTGTAGAACATTTTGTCAATGGAGTTATTGTGTAACTCAGCTACACGAATTATACTTTTACTGTGAACATTTCAATATTTCAGGGCTGGCCTTTCTTTAAAATTCACAAGTATTTTTGATTTATTCATTTTAATGTAATGCTGCCCTAATCAAAATGAGTGCTACCTTCCTACTATTTTTGGTAAAAACTTCTTTTCAGTAAAGGCATCATGAGTTGTACATGGACCTTCTCATCTACTTATCTTTACCAAAGCAACCAACGTCTGGCTCTGAATAATCAGAATTATTATCTTTGGCTTTTGACACTGTCTCTCACGAAATCTTCATAGGCAAACTCAAGAAGTGTGGGTTGGATGAGTGGAGAGTAGGATGGATTGAGAACTGGCTGAATGGCAGATCCCAGAGGGTTGTGATCAATGGTACAGAGTCTAGTTAGAGGCCTGTCACTCGTGGTGCCTCCCAGGGCTCTATATTGGGCCCAGTGATGTTTATTTTGTTCACCAATGACTTGGATGAGGGGGTAGAGTGCCTCCTCGGCAAGTTCACTGATGATACAAAACTGGGAGGAGTGGCCGATACCTCAGAGGGTTGTGTGGCCCTTCAGAGGGACCTCAATAGGTTGGAGAGATGGGCAGAGAAAAACCTTCTGAAGTTCAACAATGGCAAATGCAGGGTCCTGCACCTAGGGAGGAACAAC
>VZRW01005222.1:48342-76416 GCA_013398125.1 Aegotheles bennettii
TGTGCTCTAGGATGACCCTGTGTGGGCAGGAAGGCTGGACCAGGTGACCCACTGTGGTCCCTTCCAACCTTACCAATTCTGTGATTCTCTGATTATCTGACTTATTGATGGAAAGGTTGTTGTGTCAAAGGCAAAGAAAGAGACAGGGAACTGCAGTGATTCCTGGAAAAGGGCTCTGTTATGTGTCCAAAATTTTCAGTCAGTGTGCTTTTCAGTCACCAGACAGGTGCCATGACCTTTCCCTGTCCTGAGACTTTGCATGTTGAGCAGTAATGTTTGTCTTGTCTGCCAGGGACCTGTGCTGAGGGTACTCCTGCATGTTTCAGCCTCTTTCAGGTGCTGGGGGATGGGAGCTTTGTATTTTTTCACATAGGACTTGTTAGTGGAGAAAACTCCTGGACAGTAGGGGATTCATTTCTTTCTACTGACAAAAAGAGATGATAGAAGACTATGGAATACATGGAAGGGAAAAAATGAGTAGGCTATGAAGCGTGAGCATGAGCTGAAGTTGTCGTGTTTCTTTTCTAGGTAAGGTGTCAAATCAGGAAAGAAATATCTTGGGTCTAGGTCTTTTCCACAGAGCTGTTTTATATATGGTGTTAGTTGCTGTACTGAGTATAGGATTAATCAGAAGATGAATTCAGTGTGAAGTACATAAGAAACTACAGTAAAGCTTGTTTTTAAGGTTTTAATGAAATTGAATTTTTTTTTTAGCCAGCCCTAGGTTTTTGCCATAGGATGATTATAAATTTAACTGAGAGAGGGCAGTTGCCCCAGAGTAACAACATAAAAAATATCTGAGAAGTTAAATGAAAATAACTCTTATAGTTTTTTATAGCACTTCTGTAGCTAATGATTTTTAAACCGGTCAGTTGTGTTTTGGGTCAGATTTAAAGCTCTTGGGCTTTGAAGGTTTCTTAGGATTAGATGTATCCAATTTAAGTATCAATTTTCTACTGTATCTGCGAAGTCAAGCGTTCTGTATTAGCTCTTCTCTTTGTAGGGTCAGAAGTTCTCATAAATAGAATTCTACACTGAATTTTGTGGAAGACAATACCTGTGTGTGATTTTCACTTCATACCACCCAATGTAATTCCTTTTCTGTCCCTTTGTTTCTCAAGATCACATAAAGATTCTTTGTGTTGACAATATGCCAGACATTTGATGTGATAAATAGCAGTTTGTTCTTATCTTCACATGGAGTTTATTTACCATCTCTTCCCTTCCTTACTTTCCCCTTACAATATTATAAGATTTTTTATTGTATTTCAGCGTTTGCTATAGCAGTTAAATTTACATATTCTTACTTCATAATACTCATTCTAAGTCTTTGCTCATATGGTCAATGCAACTAATCTTGTTTAAAATTTATATCAAAACTTGATTTGTTTTTCTAGGTGAAATTTCCCATTTTTAAGCTTGATTCCAGTTTCATCAAGTAGCGACTCTTCTTTTTTTCTGATTTCATCATCTTTACTGTTTTTTTTTCCTCAGGGTTATATCCAGTTTAGCTTTTAATGAATGTTGTTTTATCATCACAGTGCTAAATCCCAGATTTCTTTGAAGTTCAGTCTCTTTTTTTTTTCCCCTTTATATACAATGATTCATTATATTAGTTCTGGATGCTTTTCTTACTTGTTTGAGATTTGTGTTCCAAGTAGGGTTTTTATGTAGTTTTGACTTTGGGAAATTTAAACCTCTATACTGCTTGAGACTTTGAACTCTTTAGTTTGGTGGAATTTGCTTACAGGAGGCCTTAATTCTTCATAGACTGACATTTTTGCAATAAAAGCCTATTCCACCATCTTATTTTTATGTTTCCATCTGTTTAAATAAATAAACGTATATTCAAGTGTACTTTTCATTATTTTATTCCTGCCTACCAAAACTAAGCTGTGACTAAAGCATTTCCTTTTTCTGGGTGTGATTTTATTATTTTGTTTTGTTTTGTTTTATTTTGTTTTTGTTTGTTTTGTTCTTGTTTTTTAAAATATTTTCCATTTCTTTTTCAAGTTCTCTTAGCTACTGTGTCTAGAAATTACTGAACCTACCATTGTTAGTAGTACTTTCTTTTCCAAAATATGTTTGTGATACTGGTTTTCCATAATGACACAATTCTTGCCATTAGTTTCCTCTCCAATAATAATACTGAGATATTTGCCTATATCCAAATATGACTGTAGTTGTGGTTGGCAGACTTGTTCTATGGTCCAATTAGAATATTTTTTTTAAATAATTCTTCTTCAAAATAATTTTCTCTTAGATGATTTTTAAATACATGAAGGCTTACCCAACAGTTTTATTTACACTCTTCATTAGTTCTTTCCACACAATACCTGTATTCAGAAGTTTGTGGTTTTTACATTACACTCAGCCTTATGTTTTATACATGTCACTCTAGTTTGTACAGTTTGTTGATCAGCTTTCTTGCATAATTCTACAATGCTTATTTCTCACTGACTTAATTCATTTTCGAAGTCAAGTTTTTCAGCTGTTTCACCCTCTATATTTCCTACTTTATTTTTGCTCTCCACTTATTGATATTTTCTGTCATTTTTGTTTTCTATAACTTTTCTGTGGAATTTTGTATTGCATTTTACCTGATTTTCTATGTTCTGTGATGTAGAGATATGAAAACAGGCTTTTCTTCTCTCAGTGTTTAATTCACCTCAGCCTCCCACTGGCCCTGACTGAGAAAGTTATTATTATACATTTTTTGACAACACATATTCTGAGTTCTTTTTCTATTTCTGCCTTCTGATGTCTAAAGGCTGTCTAACTCAGCAGTTCTTGACTCGTGTCGTTATGTAATTCAGTTATTTTAATAAGCAAAAGGATTCCACTGCAAGTCACCTGACTGTCTGTTTCTGTGAAACTTCTTCCCCAACATGGCAGATTTGTAATTTGACTGGAAACATCCTTTCTCAGGGATGGCTTAGGTTGGTTAAATGCAATATACCATTACCACATTAGGATACTTTTCAGCATTTAGGGTGCCCTTTAATACATTATTTTGGCAGAGAGATGGATAATCTGCCTGTTATCTTTTTGATATCAAGCATGGACCCTCCTTGCAAAGACCCTGAATTATGTAGTTATTTAAGCTGTTGGAGTAGATGATCATTGGAGGTCCCTTCCAACTAAAGTATTCTAGTCTATTCTAGTCTAGTTTAGCCTAATCTAATCTACCTGTTCTTGTTTTTCATTATTGATTTGAAAGCCAGATATTTCCCTTTCTTTTGCATGTGAAAGATAAGTATTCATAAAATACATTTTATGTATTTCTACTCTTCAGAAGCTTGCTCCTCTGATTGCAGCTACATCATTCATTGGTTGCTTTCTTTAGCTAGTACCCTGCTATTGCCCAAACACTCGTAGGCAGAAATTTTGTTTTAATATAGCCCCAGCTTATTGAGACAGTGGTATAGAACAAAGCTGTTATGAATTCTTTCAGACAGGATGGTTGGTTACTGTCCAAATAGTGATAGCAAGGGTCCTTGCTGTCTTCAGCATGTCAGATCATGTGAAACTCTCCAAACTACTTTTTACACTCAGCTGATCCTGCAGGACCACTACAGAACATGTAGTTCATGAGCCACAAAGATGATGAAGGGAGTGAAACATCTCCCTTATGAGGAAAGGCTGAGGGAGCTGGGTCTCTTTAGCTTGGAGAAAAGGAGACTGAGGGGTGACCTCATCCATGTTTACAAATATGTAAAGGGTGAGTGTCAGGATGACGGATCAAAGCTTTTTACAGTAATGACCAATGATAGGACAAGGGGCAATGGTTGCAAACTGGAGCATAGGAGGTTCCATGTGAATATCAGGAGAAACTTTTTCATTGTGAGAGTGACAGAGCACTGGAACAGGCTGCCCAGAGAGGTTGTGGAGTGTCCTTGGCTGGAGACATTCAAAACCCACCTGGATGCATTCCTGTGTGATGTACTGTAGGTGACCCTGCTCTGGCAAGGGGGTTGGACTAGATGATCTTTTGAGGTCCCTTCCAACCCCTAGGATTCTGTGATTCTGTATGTTCCTGCATTTTTGTTTAACTTGGATTACATATAAAATATCTCCTAATCACATTAACCATGTACAAAAGACTATTGTACTTGACTATGTCTGCATCTGCAGGAGGAGTTTTTACCGGCTATTTACAACTGTCATACTTCTGCACTCTTTTTTCAGTTCTACAGAGCAATGTCCTAGGGAGTATCTGTAAGAAGGGTGGGATTTCTCCACCCAGGATGTTAGTCACCATATTGAAACATACTAATTGATCAATGCACTTTGACAACCTTTCAAGAGGTATCTTCAAGGCAGTCCAAAATTCCCATCTGAAGCAGTTCTGGACCAAGTAGTCAGACACCTTGTTCTGAAGATGGGCAGGATTTCAGTGAATCGCCTTTGCTGTAGTAAATTCACTGTTTCAAATAAATCCATTTTCCCACCTATGCAGATGGCTGTCTGGGAAATTCCTAGATCATGCAAGGAATTAACGACTTAAGTTTGCTGAGTGCACACACAGGCACATCCCTGATACTAGATTAGACCACTTTTATAACTATATAAAAAACTGGAATTGCAACCTTATATATCAGCTATTAGCTAAATTCTGTATCTCACACTATACTACCCTTTTGTTATGCAGGTTTCTGAAATCTCATTTTCTGTGCAGCTTCCTCCAGACCTTCTCTAAATTCATCTGGTTTGCTACTGTATTTCTTCTTTGCTGTCATTTTTTCCATTTTGGAAAGAATTCAGATATAATTAACTTTTAGCAGATAACCATTCAAAGGAGAGAGAGCTTTGCATCTAATAAGGAAACTTTGCTGCATACTAAAGTTTACAACTGAGTGAAAATTTGTTGAAGCCATATCACTATCACACCATTGAAGAACAGGAAAAAATACCTGTTGCCAACTTTTGCAAGGTTTTAGCAGTCCTGGTTTTCTGAATGACTTGCCTTTTCATTTCCAGGTGAACTAAAAAGACACAAAGAACATTAGAATCAAAGATAAGAATCTGCATCAATGAGAATCAGAAAAAAAAGAGTCAGTGTTGGCTGTATTGTGTAAAGGATCATCACTTTGTTGACCTTCACAGTGAGCGTACAAAAGTGTAGGAGAAGTATAGTCTTAAATTCAGAGGCAGAAAGGAATGAAAAGGGGTGATTAAGCTGAGGGTGAAAGAGAACATGAGTTTATATTTTCCTTTCATATTTAATTGATTTTTCCTTAGTTTACCTTTGTTCTTGAAAAAATTCTAGGTTTGGTATTCACTATTCATTCTGGATAATGAGAAACAAAGGGCACATGCTGAAGTGAGAAATCCACTAGCTTTCCTGTGAAATGACAGGAGCTAGCCAGCAATTTTCTAACATTATTTTTCCAGCACTTGTTCCATTTATTTGTGATATCTTATTTTTCTGAATTGCTAACCCTTTCTTCTGAATGGCTAATGTTGCCCCCTTTTCTATACTTTATTCTTGATTTTACATTGTAATCTGTTTGTATCGCTGCTTAGAATATGGATTGGTACCTGGAGACTGGGGACTTTGAAGAGTATTTTCAAATATTCTGCTTGTTTTAGCACTTATATTCCTTGAGTTTTCACCTGCATGTCTTAATACTTTAGGATTACTTTGCTTAATGGTCCTAGTCTCATTGAATCTGGATGTCGGCCATACCAGTGACCCATTACAGTTCTCTGTAATCTCCTCCTTTCCTGTGTCTTCTTTGGGGAAGATAGAACAGCTACAGGATGCTTTCATACATGTGGCCAGTCTTCTCCTGAGTAAGGCTGTGGATTGCACAGCTGCAATTCCTTAGTGGAGGCAGATGAACCTTGACCTACCACTGATGGCCATTTTGGGTTACATCATCCCACTAGTCACCACTCACTGCTGCAGCCAGCCAGCCAGAGGGATGTAATGAACAGGCAGCCTTTCATTGACACTTCATGAATTAACGGCTAGGGGCTGCTCAAGAGGAGCACAGTTGGCATTTCTTCCTCCTTGGAGACCCAGTGTTTGAGATCCCTATGGCAGAAATTCAGGGAAAAGAGGATGGATTACAAGCGTCTCCTTGCTGTTTTGGAATTGTATTGTCCTTCTGGCAACAGTGGTTTTTTGCTTTGGGTTTTTCCTTCTGTGCTACTAGGTTATTATATCACCTAAAAAGATAACCTTTTTCATGCAGAATACTTGAGGTAAAGTGCTGAAGATGAATTCCCATTCTTCTTGCATGACATCCTTTTGGTTCTTATTAAAAGATGACTGCATGTCTCTGTTTCTTATCATCCATGTTATATACTTTAGCTCTCAAAAGGGGTGATGTGCACTGTGGCAAGCAAATGCTTCCTCTCTCTGTCTTGCTGATTTGAGATCTGTTCCTATTATGTGATCTATCAGGCTGTTCTGAATTAGAATGTGATTTTACTTTCAGATTAGCAATCAAATGATGGATCAAACAAAAATTAGCTAAACAATGGCTTGCTGTTGGATGTCAGACCACCAAAATCTGCTTGTTAATTCCCTGCAGATGAAGTAGTATTCAATATAGTGAGACAAAAGCTGTTGAAAAGTCAAGCCACTTTGGAGTGGCATTTATATGCAGTCACAGCTAATCTGATGTAATGACCTTTTAATACAGAAACAAAGAAATTCTCCAGGGCAAAAGATTTTTTTAGCCTTAAGCAGGGTCTCAATATTATTCAGCATCAATGCCCTGTCTAGAGTGAAGGGTAAAGAGGTATTAGGCAGGCAGGATAATTACATATAATGAGTAGCTGTAGCCTGATCCTAGTTACCAGTATATAATTTTTGCATAAATTACTTTATGCAGATAATTTTTCATGTCACTAAAACAGCATTTACTATTTGAATCTTTGTGCTTTTCTATTTCAGAGATATTTATGACTCTGAAAGGAAAACAAAGGCTTTGAAAATTAAAAGCTGGCATGTTCTTATTTGAAAGATAACTACTAGCAGCTGCATCTATGTTGTGTCTTTAAAAAGTGATGCAAGTACATAATAATCTTTGCTCGTTTGTTTTGAAGTATAGTAGATGAAGATCTACCCATCTACTTCGCTTTTGAAAATGGACAGTTACAAATTTTTTTCTGGCAATAACTACTTCCATGTCTTCTTTTCCTTATTTATTTTATAGAATTATATTTGCAAATCAAATAAGGAAAGAAAATAAGTGGATCAGTAGGATTTTTTTCAAAATTCAAATGTACTCCAAGTGGACTAAAACATGAAAGATGAAAATAGAATAGAAGGGTTTAGTTTATATTGGCTTCATTTTATTTTTGTTCAACCACATTCATAGCAGTTTTCTATTAGACAGTCTTAGACAGAAGTTTATTAAATAAGCCTATTTCTAAAAGAAAATTACAATAGTATTGAAGATAAAATTTATGCAGCCTCTGTCTGTATTTTATATAGGAAGCTGCATGCTCCTCAGTTATTGAGGAGAGATATGTTTATATGGGTAAGGAGAAAACCTTAGAAGATACAGATTCTAGATTTAGTTTGCCTAAATCCCTTAAAGATTTCTAACATTCATCTCAAATTTTGTCTGAGCCACCAGAATCTACAAAATTTATCTGGGAATTGCTTGAAAATTTACAGTAAGACTGCTGGTATTTCCTGCCTCTTCTTGATCCGGGATGTCTGTAAGAGCAGTCTTAATGGAGGTTTAGCACTTTTCTCTCATGGGAGAAATGAAACTGGTGGGAAAAACAGGAAACCAAATATCTGAGCAACTTCAAAACCATTTATGGTTTTGGTTTTAGAAAAATGAAGCTTTTTGTATGTGGAGGAACATATTTATTTTTCTGAAGCAATTTACAAGCCCATAAAAAGTTCATCAAACCAATGACCGCTAGTTGCTCCCTCTTTATCCACACACTGTGGTGTTTAGATTACATAAATGCTACAGTAATATAGATAAAAAATTATTTGAATAAAACTGAAGTGATCCATTTTTTTGCGAACTAAACATTAAGCAAACAGTTGAACAGTCTTTAAAACTTTTCCTTCTGTCACATGAATAAATATAACAGCTCTGGAACTGGGTCACTATCAGGCAAGAAAGAAGTAGGGAAATCCATTTAATGGAACAGTGCAACTGGGAACTGAGTTCTTATTGGAAAACACCTGTTTCTTCCATTATTTCAATAATATGAATATACTCTAGTGATCACATTTCCTATTTTATAAAATTAAAGTTATAGGAAGAGAGCCCTCTTTAGTTCTGCTAAATCCTGTAAGAGCACTCACAGATGGCTGGGAGTGTGTAATAGCTGAGAAAACATGTACTGTAACGAGGACCTATGGTTACCTGAGATGAGTCAAGGGATGATTTCCCTGCTTCATGATATCCTATAAATTCCTGCTATAGTTTAGATTAAAATATTTCAAAGAAACAGATTTTAGGGATTATAAGGATTAATATTCTTGTGCTGGTTAAGATGCCTGAAGCAAGACAAGATTATATTTTTTTTAAATTATCCTTAAATAATCCCTTTCTAAAGCTTGCCAAAATGTTTTCTGAGTTTAGTCCTGTTCTTCAAAATGAAAATAAAGGAAAGTAATAGATTCTAAATTTGAAGTGACTTCTGATTTAATCATACTGTGTCTGATTAAAACTTTTACCTGAAAAAGAAAAATGTATGTCTGAACCAAGGCAATTCCAATACCTCATGTCCAGTAAGAGACAAAGTGTTTTGCCCTTTTTTTCTCAAATAAACATGGCTTGTATACTGAGATATATTTATCAGAAGAAGGAGGTGCCCCAGACTAGGTGTTGAAAAATGAATAATTTTTTTCTGCTGTGTGAATCGATTTTCCTACACATGAAAACAGAACTAGGAGTTTCCAGAACCATTTAGTCCCATAATCAACATGGTACACATCCCCATTTTTTACAGGTTGATTTTTAGATTCCATTTTTTAAATTTGGTTGGCTGTTTTTTTGCCACCAGTACTCACAGTGAAAAGCTATTTCAGAATAACCACCATCTGATACTAAAATAGGAGTCTGAAACATAACTTCATATGTCAAGACAAGAACTGTTTTTTCAGTTCCCTGATTTCCTATTGAAATTAAATTAGTTTCTATTTTAATGCAACATACACTCAAAAGAGACAGAAGAAAATATCAATAGGTTATGCATTGTGTTTCACAATGTGGTGAACAACTTGGAGAAGTAAGATCCCAATATCTGATGTGTGAAATAGAGGTAATAATCCATAGAAATAAAGGAGAAGTGGTAAATTGAAATCTAGGGTGCATATTAATTTCAATATCATATCTGTATTTTCTATTTTGCAGATGTATTTATGTACTGAATAGACAGCTTTAAATGACTTACCAAGACCATTATTCTACTTAAGCTCGTATTGGTGAAGTTTCAGTGTAAAATCCAAAGTCCTCATAATTTGCAATTCTAACCATAAGAGCAAAGATGGTATTATTTTATGGTAGTTAAAAATGCAAAATAAGGAGGTCTAATACTACTATACTCATTCAAACATTTCCTTTACCTGTGATAAAAAAAGTTTCTATAAATCTGTTAGTAGCAAAAGGAGGGTCAAGGAGAGCCTTCAGCCCTTGCTGAATGCAAACAGTACCATGGTGCGAAGGGATGAGGAAGAGGCTGAGGTACTTAATGAATGGTATTTGGAGAATGAAGTTTTCATGAACACATTCCAGGAACCTCCTGGATTGTTTATACCTTGCTGACTTGTCCCTCCAACAGATACTGGGGTGGTTGAAGTCCCCCATGAGGACCAGGGCTGGTGAACATCAGGCTACTCCTATCTGTCTATAAAAGACCTCCTCTGCCCGGTCTTCCTGGTCCAGGTGGCCTGTAGCAGACTCTATAATGTCCCCTGTCCCTGCTCTCCCTTCAATCCTGACCCGTAAGCTGTCATTTGGCTTCTCATCTATCCCCAGATGGAACACCATGCCTTTGATATAGAGGGTGACATCCTCTCCTCATCTCCCCTGCCTGTTCTTCCTAAAGAGCTTGTATCCTTCCATTCCGAACTCCAGTCACAGGGGTGATCCCACCATATCTCTGTAATGTCAGTAAGATCATAATAAGTAAATACTGGTTTTTTGAGTACATAAGATTCTTGTGCTTGAAAAACTTGTAGAACTGTACTAGTCATTTCTTAGATAATTGCAGTAACTTCATTTGAATTTTAAGTTTTCTGACTTCTGTTCTGTTTCAAACGTTTTGGATTCTGAGACCAGAAGAATAAGCTTCTCAACTCCTGTGGAAATCACTTATCCATGTGGTCTCATCCATAATTTCCACTACCATTGTGTGAAAGTTCATTTTTCCTGCTTGCCTTGCTACTGGGTGTTACAAGAGTGTCAAGAAGATGGATGATAGTGGCATTAAACCAAGGAAGTAGTGAGACATCTTTGGCGGTCTCAATTTGCTATTATAACATTTGGAGTAGTTCAGATCTTACAAAATTTTTCATTACCATTCGTAGCATCAGCTGCCATTCTCTGGAGCATAAATGTGGTAGAACAACATGTATTTATCCCAGACATTTTTTACATGGAATTTATAGTCCATCAATACGTACCAGTGAATGAAATCACTACAGGAGATACTCCTAAACTTCTTTGGGAAACATTTTGGTTTTCTGTGGGCTTTAGACATTCAAGATACCTATAATAGTTTTCTCCCTAGACTTGAAGACGATGAGAAGTCCCACTGTCTTGTAGAACCCAGAAAATAGTCCTGTTTCCATTCTTGAGATGTGTAGGAAAAAGTAAGTTCAGCTCAGAGGGTTTGTTTTGCTACTAAAGGTATCAGATAAGGTGATAAATCATATTTCAGTCTGTCAACAGACTCTAAAGTTAGTTTTATATTGTCTTAACTGATTTTTTACAAAAATACATTCCTACATTGTCTCTTGAAAACTGTAGCTTGATACTGTCTTCCAGGATCATGATGGTTTGGGGTGATTAAATCCAATGGTGTAAAGCACGTGACATTTAAAGAAATTTTTATTCTTTTTATCATGGTGGTTGTTTCACAGCTGTTGAAACAGCACCTAATTTTTCTTTCCAACCTTTCTTGAAATACACTGTGACTCCTCCCAGCTTCTTGCTGATAGTCTATGAAAAGCCTGAAAATCCTGTACTAGTGTAAGAACTACTTAGCAACAACTGAAACACCAGTGTGTTATCAACATTGTTCTTATACTAAATCCAAAACACAGCACTGTACCAGCTACTAGGAAGAAAATTACTGTATTCCAACCAAAACCAGGACACCTGTGTATATCACAATTGTTTTTAGTTAAACTGTGCTATGTTTTGAACAGAAAGATATGACACACTTTAAGGAAAAGCATTTTAGGGGGGAATTCAGATATAATGACTCTCCCTTTTACAATGTACTTATGCTAGTACAGGATATTATTTCCTGCTTCCTAATCACCAAGTGATGAGATGCATTTTGATACTGGGTGCTTCTTCTAAAAGATGTATTTTCCTTCATCCAAAAGTTATTAATGAGTAATGCAGAGTATGTCAATGGCTTAATACAAGAATTACATGGCTGAAACTGTATGGGCTTATAATGGATGTGGCCTCCAGCCTTCAATACTACGAAACACTGAAAATGCTGTGAAACACCATCTGATGAGGCTAAGAGGTGTATCTAACACAAACCAAGCTTCAAATAACTCTTCCACCAAAGGTTTATGACTCACATTCTCGGAAATTCTCTCATTACTGACTGAAGGAAAGCGACACAGTGTACAAGGGGTACTCTGTTGTATGTGCAGACAGGGAGACACCCTGTAATATAGATGGTGAAGGGAACCTTGGAGGTAGTGGGGTTTATCATGAGCTGGGAAGGTTGTAGGGAAGATATTCTCTGGCTGGATGCACCAGCTCATAGTGTTGGACTGCTGCTGCAATACTGTCTGCCACACTTGGACAACTGGGACACAAATATTCTGAAAAGTGGTTTAGAGACATAGTATCCTGCGAAATAGTACAGCCAGAAAGACGTATGGAAAGTTGAATAAGCAATTAGAAAGTCCTACTGTGATCTAAAAAAGAAGTATTTTTGTTAAAGCAGGTATAAGTCTTCAGCTGGTATAAATCAATAGCCTAAATGAAGCTGTGTTAATTTACTCCAGCTGGATATCTAGTCTGTTACTTGCTTGTTTGTGTCAAATACCCAGCCCCAGTATTATCATCTCCAGATACTGGTTGCCTCCTTATTTAGAGCGTAAATATCTGAGAGAAGTTAGAAATTCTGATTGCAAGAGTCTGACCCAACTGACTTCATTGATAACATGTGTGACAGAGGTTTGGTGTACTAAATATGGAGAGAAAAAAAAGGATGTCTCCAACCCTATAAAGACAAAACTTCTTTTTTTTTTCTTTTTTCCCCCAAGGGAAAATAATAAAAAACCCAACTCCTATATCCACATAATGTTGAGGATTAAAAGGACTCTAAAGTTATTAAAAACAGTCTTACCATTCGCAGAAAGTATTATAAATCCCATCAAGTGTATTTTTAAACTAAAATACAGGACGTAAAATCCAATGTGAAGAAAGATTCCTCAGATTCTATGAATCAAGTCTTCTAATACAAGGACAATCACAGTGGAAAGATTTACACCAAATCTCTTGCCATGAAGCTACTAATTCTGAAGCTTTTCTTACTGGATATCTTATTATTTCACAAGCATGAGAAAATTCTGGCATCCATTTCAGCATTGTGCAAGATGTGACGAAAGCTTATGAATCTGATCACAAAATACAAACAAAGCCAAGCATTGTACTGATGAAAACAATGGTAATTTATCTACCCAACCAAGAAAAACCATACTCACCTGGACTGAGTACAATTTTCAATGCTTTATTATAAAGAAATGAGGGAACTGAAACCTGTCTGATTGAATTGCAGGTCATAAAGATAATGTAAATATTGTGCTCATAGTGGCCAAGAAGATACATAAAATGATTCTGAAGAACTTGCCTGTTTCCTTTTCCAAAACTTAGTTAAAGCTGAAGAAAGAAGCCTAGAAGATTTTGTAGTTCAGCTGAAACAAAAGACCTCTGAGCAATGGGATCCAATGAAGAATCTTCTTTAAATTATTTTGTCTTTTGATTAAATTAGATTATCTAATTTAATTATTGTCCTAGATGTACATTTGTCATTTGTTATTTCCCTACTATAGGAAAGTTGTATCAGTAGCATTTTTTTCTAACACACACAGAAATACTAACTGCAATAAATCATGATTGCACAAGTACAGCTATTTGTTATATAAGCTGTAAAACAATGTGAAGTCTTGTTTTCTGCTTTCTTTCATGCTAAGAGTAATTTGAAATCAGGTACAACCGATCATTTGGAAATGACTGATCGTGCTAATTTAAATGATTATTTTTTTAAGCAATTTGGCGTAGTTTGTTGTCTGTTCTGGCATTTAGGAGTGTGTTGCAGATCAGTGACAAGGTGCATGATAAATGAACATACTGAAACTTGCAGAATGATCTCTGAAGCTGTTACTTGCTCAATTTCTCACATGGCACATACTGATTCTGACCATTTTAAAACTGAATATTCTTTAAAAAAATTACAGTGGAGTTAACTATTCCTCACCTGTTGTTGGTCAGTCAAGTAAGGCAACAAAACAAGTGGTAGAAAATTCTCCAGACTGTGTGTCTTGTTTGCCTTTAATTGAGTGTCACATAAGAATTCGTCTGTCTGCTGTCAAGTATTTTGAACAACAGTATTTGTTTGGCATGTTTTGGAAAGCAAATCTGGCTTGAATTCAGACACTGTCATACTCAGACCACAGTAGGTTTTTTATTAAAAAAAAGTAACTTTCTTGAGAAACACAGGTCACAGTCATTAAACATCTCTTGAGTATCCAGTAAATGAGAAACTAGATAATGTTCTCAAATATAATTCCAGCCCTTGTTCAGGAAGCTGTCTGTGCATTTTGTGTTAACTACAGGTAGAAAGAAGATTTTAATCAGCAGAATTTAAAAGGAATTTTATAACTTTGATTTGTTTGCTTCTATGCGACTTCACCTTTTTTCCCCACAGTCTGCTCCTTTTTTTTTTTCTTCCTTTTTTTTCTTGTTCTTTCTTCACTTCCCCACTTTCCACCTTTTTTTTTTGGCCAAGGTTGCTTGGCAGCAGGAGAATTGCTGTGCTTTTATGCATTATGCATTTTTGCCACTCCATTTAATGGGGCCATATTGGCTTTCTCCCTTGTTGGTACACAGTGGGTCAAGTGTAGGCGTGTGCATACTTTACAAATGTATCCCCATCATTGCTAATGTCTGTCCAAGATGTTAGTAGCTGGTGATTTTGTTTGAGGGACACTTCATGCTGTAATTCTTGAGTGCAAATCACTTTTTGTTTCTTTTGTTCATTTATAATGAGGGACTGAAATGGACCTTAAATAATTCCTTCAATGAATACATTAACCAGACTCTTCTATTGTGGCTGTTTAAGAACTGAAACTAGTTAGCATAAAGCCACATTTCCTTCACAGAGCTTTAAAAGAAGTCAGGGCATTACCATTAAGATAATCATGAATTCAATCTCTGTGGAAAGGCAGGGAGGAAAGAAAAAAAAGATTAAATATATTTCAAGACAAGCAAAAAGATTTCTGGTGGGAACATTTCACTGTTGAATAAAACATTCCCTTGGGAAATAAATTTCTATTTGGGTTTGTATTTTGAGGCACTTTGTGAGTACCTTCAGAGAAGCCAAATAAGAACCTCCTTCTCTTTAAAAATTCTAAACCTACAAACCCACTACAAACAGTAGACAGTTTCCTAAGAGACAGGCTGTTAATTCAGAAACAATAATATCGTTACTGTTTGGAAAGACTGGAATCAGAAAGCAATACTGTTGATACTCAGGAAAATTTGTTTTCCACAGAAATAAAGAGATTTTTGTTTGTTTGTTTGTTTCTGTTATATAACTTATCCTTCCCAGTACATGCAGTTGCATTTTGAGATGTCAGAAGTAGATGTTGCAGTATGAAAAATGCTAGCTTAGAATTCATTCAATTTGTAAATCTAGACAGCCCTTTCTTCTATTTAAAAGAAAGTTAACAAGCTGAGAATCAAAGCCATAAAGTATGACGGTTGTAGGGCAAGAATAGCTACGAACTGTCCATGCCAAGAAAAGCTGGGAATCTAACCTCTAAAGGTTACCTTCAAAAAAGATTCTGCATGAACAAAGACAACTCCCCTTTAAACCAGGCTAACAGGAAAGATAGGAAAAAATCCTGCTGATAGTAGTTACCTTAGACCTGGAACAGTCTCTTCTACCTTCAGCAGAGATGCTTAACTTCTTCCAATGGTAATAAAGAATTGAAGGTGAGAATAAAACAATGAACATCCTGAGAATCTGATTACTTTCTAATAAGCTTTGTACTTGCTGTGAGTGCATGCAAGTCATGTGTAGTCACCTGAGTTTTCTCCTGCCCTCCCATGTGGTGTTAAATATTTTCTATACAGTGACACCACGCCAGTAGGTGACTGTCCAGCATGCCAGTAATGGAGATGCTCATATGAAAGCTATCTACACCCACATGAGCACATTGGTCATTGGGCTATGGGATCACTGGGAACTTAACCTCATCACTTGTGCCAATTTGCTACAATAGCCCACTGTTTCCTTTAATCTTGTTACAGTGGCCCAGAAATGAAACAAATAATCTTATCTGACCTCAGAAAAATGAAACAAAACAACAACAAAAAGAACTTTTTTGTTTTGTTCTTGTTATTTCATCAAGAAAACCATTTATTTGGACTGAATCCAAACAGAATTAAATTTTATAGGATTAAAGGGAGCTTTCAGGGGGAGAAGAGTCGTCTTCACAGCTCTAGTTCAATCTCTGAAAACACAGTGGTAAAAGAGGAAGAAAAGTCTAAGCTGAAGGTATTACTACCTCTGCCTAAAATCAGATTTTGTGTTTTGGTGTCTACCTTATCTCACAATTCACAGCAGACATGGTCTGTTTCTAGTCTTTAATTTAAAACAAGTGCTGACTTCATGACAGTAAAGGCTTCAAATTATCAACCCCAGTACAAATGCTTTGACACAGCCTTTCTGATTACCTGGGCCTGCATACGTGTCTATAGGGACTCAGAAAATCTGTTTGGAAAATTTGGAACATTTCTGAAGGACCAGTGTATTAATGCGTAATACAGAAACATAGCAATTGGAGACTGTTGTCCTTAATGAAATAGAGTAGTATCTCCTTTTGTATATATACCTCTGGAAAACATAGTGTGCTAATACTCAAGAAACTCCCAGAAGTAATCATATAGAATAGATTTTAAATTGTACATAGCTTTCTGGTTCTCCATGGAGGAATGAAAATTGTTCAGAATGATTAACAGTGGCAGAATCAGGATGTAAAATCTCCATGTATTTTCAGTTCTTACATAGACTTTGGTAAAGACAAACAGCTTTCAGAATTCAGACTTCGAGCCAGACTATAATCATGTCTAAATCTGGGTCCTGGTATGGGGTTTATACCCCTCTCTACCTATCCTAATTCTATCTTGGAGAATAAAGAAAAAGAAAATTTGAATCAAACCTGCAGCACAAAAACATGGAGGATTAAAGGCAATGATAATAATTTCATATCAGAATTCCCTAAGAGATTTTGTTAAACATTTCCTTGAGACACTAATGGTACTAATCAAGTGAATTTGTCAGATTGCAGCTAATTAGACACACCTGTGAGTCTTATAGGAGGCCTTTCCTTCTTACATGATTGTGTCTTGCAGGGCTGAGGGGTGTAATAAAGCCCGTGTCACCTGTACAAACGTGTGACACTCTTTCACTTACAAGTGTGCAGGCAATAAAGTGGAACGTTGTTGCTAGCTTTTAGTGAGAGTAATTAAGAGTTAAAATACATGTACAAGTTGCTATGCTGTTTACAGTGGAGTTTAAACCAAAAAGGGTGTTGCAGAATAACTTGTTTTATTAAAAGCCTGCATTCCTCATCCCTCACTGTAAATGTCATTCTACCTTTCTGGTACTTAATACCTTAATTTCTCTCATATGCTTCATCTTCTAATTTGTTTTTGTCATAAAATCCAAGAGATTCATGCCTAAGAATACTATTAATAAGGAAAAGTAATCCTTCTTATCATTGTCAAAACACTCTAGGCCTCTTGAAGAAAGCAGTAAGCTTAAAGAACCTGATTTTTAAAACAGTTTTTCAGAAGAAGCATTTTTAATAAATCAGTATAGATTTTTTTCTTCAAGTTTTGATGTTAGTAATGATTTTCTGGTGCTTTGTGCTTTGAATATCCAAAACAAGAAAAGTTCCGACTGAGCAACTGTCACCTTGAAACTGCTCTTGTGATGTGCCCAAACTATAAATAGTTGAGGCCACATTTGATATTTCTTCTTTGTGAGTGAGTGAGTGAGGTGCTGTAGAATTCCTTGGCCTCTGTGCTGAGAGAGATGCTATTATAGGTACCATGATTTTTTGCATCAGGCTGTTGCCCTGTATTGTTATTTCTGGGCCTTTTGAATTCAGCAAAATATCACTACTGTACTTTGCTAACAAAAAATTTTTAGTAGTTTATTGCTGGTCACAGCAAAATTGATGAAGCTGCTTCCAAAGTGGGACAGTGCTCAAGTGCAAGAAAGCTTAGACTCTGCTGGCTGGGACACATCCTTCCATCCTCTAGTTTGCATTAGGTCTTTTATTTTGTAATTCCCTTATTTGTCAAATTGACTCCTCAGAGATTTCTGTCCCACAGACTCACAGCACTGGGTCTAATGGAACAATTCCTTTTTTGCACTGATCTAAGGCAGACAGGAACTGAGATAAAATGAGATAAGCATTATTGCTTAGATATTTGCTGGAATTTTTTCTCACCTCAATTTCATAAAAGTCTCCTTTATAATGTCAGTTGGGCATCTGAATACCCCGATAACTTTCATATGATGAGAAACTTTGGTGCTGTGCTGTTGATCTTCATGTATACACTAGCAAAAAAACCGTTTCCAATGTTGTTTGCAGGTTCTTGAAAAGCCGCATATTGTTGCAGATGATTGCTGCTGCTAAGGGTCAGATTGCTGCCAGGACACTCTTTCTCGTTATGGTTTGCTTGCTGCCTAAGAAGGGTTCAGTTGCCCTATTTTTGGAGACTTTTCTAAAGTCACCTACTCATAAACTGAAGGAGCAAAGAGGAGAGATGTGGTGGCTGTGTTGGTAATAAATGGTAATAAATGGTAATAAATTTACTGAGAGAATGAAATGGTGATATATATGTAGCCAAGACTTTAAGGATACTTGAAAAATTTGCTGACACTCAAATGGATTGATTCCAGCTCTCTCAGTAAGGATGCCCATACTCTACTAGAACTAAGTTTCATCAACAGATGTAAAAGTTACAGTGAACCCAAGAGGAACTACTAGTCAAAGCAAAAAGGTGTAGATATAAATCAAGAGGATAATAAACATTTTTAGATGATTGTATGCCTTTTGCTTCTGTTTGTAAGTTTGTAAGTTTTTATCGTTCAGATTTGCTGAGTAGCAAAAAATAAAAATCATGATTTCATTACCACTTTTCCTGTTTTTTATTTTTCATCTTCCTTCATCCTCAATTTCCCAATGTCTTTTTTTGACTATCTTGGTCTGTCTGTTCTTCCTGAACAGTGCCTTTGGTATCTGCCTCTTGTGTAATTATAAGTAATTAAAACATTAGTATTGATATGGTAAATAGTTAAGTTTTAAAGGTTACCAGTACTTTATTAAGATTGTTGATACTGCAAATGCATTCTTTATGAAATTCTTATTTTAACTATTGATAACAGGAAGGTTAGGAAGATAACAGTTATTCAGTAGTTTTGGTGCCTTTTTGAAAGCCAGTTGGAAAGTGTAATAACAGGAAGCTGACTGCTCTTACAAGCAAAAGGTCTTGCAGAACATGGGTATATTTGTATAGGGGGAAAAAAGTGAAGTAGTAAGTGACTCATTGGTGAAGAAGTGACTTTTTTATGGTGTTTCTAATTTGACTTCTGAAATTAGAAGCACAAAATTGCAAGAAAACCTAATTACTAATTTTATCATTACAGATAAAAGCATCATAAGCACCAGAAGTGCTTAAAATCACAGGTAGAAACTGTTACTTAAAAGTAAGATAAAACTATGGATTTCCTTTCTTGAAATAACTTTTATTGTTGGACATATTTTACCACTCCGGGGATGAATAATTTTTGATTAAATATGAGCTATTTCAGGGACATTTTTATTTTTAAGATAATGATTTGTTCATATTTTTTGTTACAAAAAGAATATGTGTCAGTAGCACAACTCCTTTTTCTTTTGGACATGTGCACCCCTGAGGATTCTTCATTGCCGTGACTCAATAAAATAATAATAATATATATAAGAATAATATCAGTGGGTGTATCTCTCAACGTTATCCACAAGACAGGAAGATAAACATAAGTCATAAATGTTCTTTTTTTAAAATCAAAACAAAAAACTCAATATTTACAGCAGAGGAGCTCAAAGCAACCAAAAGAACTATGTGCCCTGTATTTTATTACTAGAGAGAAGAGGCTTACATCAGAAAAAAAGTCTGCTATGTTTACCAGCATGAAGTTTGGATTCAGGGACTATTACTTCTTCCCACTTCATATTAGGATATTCCCATCCCCCACATTAATTTTATTAGCTCATCTCCTTCTAGTCACCCCATTATAGCTGCACTAGCTTTGCAGCAGCTCTGATCTCACTTCCCAGATGGCAGGGAGGACTGCCTCCTCCCAAGCAGCAATACCAACTCACTTGTAGGGAGTGGCAATGCAAATCTATACGTCATCCTCTCCCTGGACACTACACATCATATTTATGGTACTCCCAGGCCCTTTTTTTCTCTGAACTTCTCAGCTAGGATAAGTACAGCCAGGTTAACTATGGCATCTGTCTGTGCAGAAGGATGAATACAAGAAATATTCATAATAAAAACAGCAGAGTGTGGACTTTCTTCTTAGTAAAATGAATTTAGTAATACAGCACTTGTGAATAATAACCACAGTCTATTTATAAGTCCTGTGCTTCTCTTAAATACAAGTGGAAATAGTATATCTAACATTCTTGTTTATAGTATCTTGTTCTTCAAATGGAGAAACAGAATATGTTAACCAGAAACTCCAAACTCCAGTTACCATGCATGTTTACCTCACATACCTTTATAAGAAGATAAATCAGTATCTCATTTAAATAAATTATTTATGAATGTTCACAATTACTGAAGTACAAAATATTCCTACTTAGTCATTTTGATAAAACATACTATTCTCTCAAGCAAAGTCAAAATGCATGGTTAACTGCTGAAAACTGAAAAATCTACTAGATTTCTAGTTGATAATATAATCCCTATTTCTCGTTGCTAATAACCTTTGTGGTTCACCTGTAGTGGAATTCTTTATAGGCAGTCTAATGAAAAGCAACACATTCCATTAATAAGTTAAAAAACCTCCCTGATATTTCACCAGTTTCCAATATTAAAAATCTACTTTTTATCTGAAAAAACAAATAATTCTTTGGCTTGGATAACCAAAGAGCTAAAAGGATGTAGGAACATGAAGAATGATGTGGAATTGTTTTCATTATTTATTTCAAAAAACTATAACAATGCAATAATAGTATTCAGGACATTTTGATAGGTATTGGTTAGACACTTACTGAAGAAACAACCTCTTTCTCAAGTAGCTTGTATATCTTCCTAAACTTGAAAACATTAGGTGTAAAATTAGTTTAAATAATTCTGAATGCATATGCCAAAGTACTTATATGTAAATTATACATACTTCTGCTATCCAAAGTACTTATATCTCATTTTTTTCTGGCCCTCAGAAGTTTTAAGCTCTCACTTCTTATAATAGAGCAGTCAAAATGCTGGACAAATATGATTTGTTCTAAAAATTAAAAATACATTCTAAATATTAATTCATTTCACAAGAGGTTTTAACTGTTAACTGTCTTACAGACCATAGCTGCAAGTAACAACATAGAGACTTTTTCACAACAGAATCTCATGGTAAGGGCAGTTATTAATTTAGTCACTGACTTTCTTTAAATGCATGTCTTTGTTTTCATTAATGGCAATACTCACCTGTTAGAATGAATTTAGTAATGGAAGACAAAGGACCATTGATGGACATTTTAATCTCTCAGTCTGATTTATCTAGATATAATGATTATGTCAATGACAGAATTAAAATTCTGCTTTTCCTAATATCGTATTTTCCTTCTAGGTTTTTGGAGACCAAAATCAAGGAGCAGTTTTCTTACGTGAATTTACTTTGATTCGGAGAGAAAGTCTTCATGATGATTTCCTGTCTGATTTGCTGAATAACCACAAAACAGAAGATCCGGTAGGAATCTTCTATTATTCTAAAATATTTGATCAGAAATGCTTGCAGAAATACAGATTTTTTCATTCTGCTTCATCAATTTATGGAAAATTAGAAAATTAGATTTACTACATAAAAATGTCACCTTAAAAGTACTGAGATTTCCATGTAAATAAAGACTTGCTCATAGGATGAATGTCAAGTGCTTATGACAATTCATTATTTTAAGGATAGACTTTTTCAAAAGGATCACAGACTGGTCTTTTGCTTTCTAATGAAAATTTTTCTCATCCAGAATTTTGACAGTATAATTTGCTACCAATTGTTTGATTCGCAAGTGCAAAGGGAGATTAATTTTGTTGAATATGAATGAGTAAAGTTAAATTCACAGGTCATGTAAAAATAAATAATACTTTGAAAAGAATAATTTTATAAAATACACCAGGGAACATAACAAACAAAGAAGACAGTTTTATGAAAAAGATATTTTCAATCTCCTCTATATATGCCTGGCAAGATATTTGTTTCAGGTCTGAAGGATTTAATGTCTGTCTAAGTGGGTAATTCCCTGATGTTCTGGAAAAAAAAAAGAATGTGAAAGTAAAGAACTTGGGATTCATGCTTAGTCATATTTTAATATGAAATAAAGCAAGCAGATTTTAAACTGCAGTAAATGTACAGGTCTGATATTTTCAAGAGCTGATGTATTATGATGTCAAACACATTGTGGTTTATCAGAAGGGGTGGTACATTAGTTTCCACTATTACCATGAATTGGTGACATATTTTAGGGATTAAAATTCAAAATAAAGGCTCTATAGGATAGGAGAAGAAAAGTGATTCTAGAATAATTAAGTGTTGGCACAGCCGTGGTTATTGCCTTTTGATCAACTTTTTTCATAGCCTCAGAGGGTAATGCCTGAAGTTACCTTTCTTAGTGCATGACTGAATGTTAGTCAAGTATCATTGGTGGGAGAATCTAAAGCTAGGACTTTGGAAGGATGAGGTGGATGTCTTTTGATAAGTCTTGTTGCTCAGGTCAAAGAATCCAGTTAACAAAACAAGTGAAGGCATTAAACAATCCATTGTGTTAGTGCTAATCCATCTGCTCTCACGCAAATTATCCTTAATGCTTTACAACTAAGGATGGTGTGGCTGAAATTGAGGGGGTGTGGCTGAAATTGTTATTCGTTAAACCCATTTATTCTCTGTAGCCTGGAGAAGCAAGCAGCATTTTATTACTGTTCTGTCAGCACCAGTGATCTGATTTGTTGTTTTTCTGAGTTGCACTCATCTTATGCCTGTTCATAAGTGTATCATGATTGTGTTCACACAAGAAGAAAGTACTCTGCAAATTATTCATATATTTTACTTCACTTTTTCTATTTTTTCTATTTTTCTATTTTTTTCTATTATTATTTCACAAGGATACTGTGTCATTCCTGAGATCTTTCTGTGCAGCTATGTATGTCTGAAAACACAGCTACACTGAAAGAAAATGGCACAGAAAGCATGACTTTGCAATCTCCATTTAGATATGACCTAAGGAACTTCAATTACAACCTAATCTCTTTGTTACACCATCTTCCAACTATAGGAGCACATACTGTTTACTTTGTTTGACTGATTCAGTAGGGAACAGGTGGTATGGAAGAGCTTGAAGTAAATTTACTGTATTTTGCCTGAAATATTTGAAATGTATGTGTGGTCTTTGACTTGTTTACTGTGTGCTATGCAGACTTTATTTCAAAGACAAATATTACTTTCAGCAAAGGCTTTTCTCTAGTGCTTATTCTAAATTTCTGTTTCTTTAATATTAGTGAATTTGTTTTCCTAAGTTTCTGTGGCATAAACAGGATATTGTTCCTGTTTTCTGGATGTAGACTCAAAGGCTCACAGTAACATCAAAAGCATCCACTTGTCTCTAGTGCTCTGTCTGAAACACGAGGATCCATTTTTTTTCAATTCACCTCACATGACACAGTAGTAAGTTCAGAAGGGAACTATTGACTTCAGACGGAACCATAGGTGATCAGCATCTTTGTGTATCAAGCTGAAGATAACAGATAAGACATCTACAAGAACAAAGAGTATGTGATTATTACATATCAGAAAAAGTGCTACAAGTGGCTTGGCTGAAGTGGTACAAAAACTGTTGCAGGGGTAGAGACAGAGTGTAGTTTTCCAGAACAGAAAGCACAAGCTATATTTCAGGATGAGTCCCGCTCAACCCACATTCATGACTGCTCCTTATCCACTTGCTTTTTTTAAGCATGGACTCTTTTCAGTGTAAATAATTTCCTGCTGCAAAGGTATTGAAATATTTTTCAGTCTATACTTTGAAAAATTGTTGCTTGTTTTCCCCAGACTAAATTGCTCTAATTTGATCAATGTTTTTATCTTAGATGTTGACCTGCTTTCAAAAGGGAAAACATTAAATAAGTTTAGAGAATTGTGGATAATTGAAAACAAAAAATAAGATGGATTGTTGGTGTTTCCCACTTGCCTTAATTCTAAATGTTTACAAGTACTCAGATACAAAAGGGTTCTTTCTTCTCCTTATTTCTGATTGCCTCTTAATGAAATTATTTACACCCCTTTGACAATAGAAGCCTGACCATTGAATGTTTTGGCTTCTTAACTATTCCTATGTTTTTCTTTTTCTGTGAGAAAGCCAATCAAGACACTACTGCTCAAGGAAAAAAATAAATAAATACAATTATTACGTTCCAAAGCTTTGAATCCAGACCTCACAGCTGCCAAAACTGTCCCATGACTGTATCTAGTATTTGGAGTGCAGGAGGAAAGGAAGCTGTGTTCAGAAAGACTTGAATTATTAGCCTTGCCCACATTAGGAAAATGACAAATTAAATCACAACTAAACTATTGTTTGTATAATGATATAGAACCATGTTTGGTCTACCACAGTACTTAAACATAGTTAAATTTATTCATATCTGTTCCAGATACCTCTCCCCTACAAATGAAAATTTCCCTAATTGCCATCAGATTAACCAGCTTTTCTGTTTGCTTCACTGAAGTACTGAAAACTCTTTTTTCATTACACTATTTTGAGTCTAAATGATCTTAATTCACATAACCAAATAACCAGTAGCTTATTTTGCACTAATACAATATGGGAATGCTCTTTATGTCTGTCAGTCTTGCTTCTGTGCATTTTAATAAAAGTCTTTCTAAACTGTGAATAGCAACTGTAGTGTAATTAGTTCATGAAAGAAATTAGCTAAGAGTTGGTACATTCAAAATAAGTATAGTTCTAGCTTTTCAAAGCAAACACTCAACATCACTGTTTTACAAGGTCTTCATTAAAATGAACAATTCCTCTTTTTTATATCATTGGCAAAATTTATATAATAATTTTAATGGAATTTATTAATTAAGGTACAATGCGTTAAGGGTAAGCATCAGGTAGATGAAAGAATAATATAAAATATCTCTAGCAAGGAAGACAAGAAACTGATCTGAAATATTGCAAACTTCCTCCTCTACCTGAGGTCATGAATTTTGCCTCAAATTGTTCTATAGAACACAAAACATAGGTGAAAAGACCTATAATCTTTTAAGAACTAGTGAAGATGAAGTGACTAGTAAATTTAATTTTTTTTGAGGAAAATGCTCCTTTTCGTTAAACTTAGATTACATCCTTAACTAAGCATACCTTTTTCTACTACAAGGCAAATGCTTGCTGATCTTCTGTTTTATAAATATTAACTGATTGCTTCAGTGAAAAAAATGTGGTTGCATAGCTTTAACTTCTTGCAAGTTTACTATTCCTCGTACCTTCATATTTCTGTGTTAGGCTGGTATATCTTTGAAGTTCTGTTAGTATTCTTTCTTTCTTTGGATATGTATATAGGATACATACATCCCATATATAGCTAATTGCAGATACACGCACATACAGACTTTATAATGTGCGTATGTTTATATAGATACCATGTTTGCAACATGAGTGTCGGAAGTTTGAAGTAATGTAGACATTTTAGCAAATTCTCACTACTAAGTTGTCTGAAACAAACAAGAGGAACAAATCACAGCTTACTCTTTCAGTTTTGCTTTTCCAGTAGTTATAAAGAGAATTCTGAACTATGGCCTGTGATGCTTTAGGACCACAGGCTTTTCAAGAACACTTCTCTTGCTTCCCAGATGTAGAGAGCTTCCTTAGCTGCACTGAATATAGGCATAGAGAGTTTAGAAACAACAACATGTCTTCCAGTTAATAGAGACTCTGTCTGCAGTCCTCCACCCTTGGTCAATAACTCTCAGCATAACTGCAAATGAAAGTGGGATTATTTTTTCCCATTTCCTGTTCACACAGGCCCAGATTGCCTCCTGAATGTGAAGGTTGGAAGATCCAGCCTAGAGAGCTTTTATTATCTGTGGAAGAGGTAGCACATCAGAGGGATTAGAGAATGTTAGAAATGCTTAAACTTTTTTCTTTTTGGGTCACACTAAACTATGCCAGGGCATTATTCCTAGAAAAATTATACTACTGAAAAATCACTGGCAGGATTCAGAGTCTAAATTTAATTTTCTGACCTAAAAGTAAGTCTGTATGCTTGCGTGTTTCCTAGCTGCCATGTGTGCCAGATCTGATTTTATTGAGTTTCCTCTGGTCTAGGACAGTGATGAAGGGTTTTGGAAACTCCTGCTCCTGCTCTATGCTCAGTAGGACACTACCAATTTCAGTATCAGGAAAAAGCACTGGTGGATGTTTATATACCTCTCAGCAATGACCGGAGGTGTGGGTTCTTACATTTTCACTTCCAGTGCAAGAAAGTCTGTTTCCCTTTCCATAGGTCTCTTTCTTTTGTTGTTGTTGTTGTTGTTGTTGTTAGGTTTGGGTTTTATAAGGATGTTAGTATGATCCTCATATGACATGGACAGAATCAAGTGGTTCCTTACAGAACAGTTTTGTACCACTTATTCTGCTTATTCTAGATTTAGAATGGCAATTACTTGAAAAGCTATGAATGGATACCACAGAATCAGAATAAATCCTAAATTGTTCATCCTCTGTTGCAGTACCATTAAGCACTATGTGGTATTAATAATCAGTTGTCACATACTGAATTGTTAAATCATGATGAATGTGTTTAATCTGTTGGCATTTTTAATTAACATTCTGTAATTTTATTGTTAAATCCTTCTTTGAAGATTCCATTCAAGTCAGCTTTGGTTTTATTCTATCAGCTTCTATTGCTTCTATTCCATGGCTTCTATTCCTTACTTGTAGCTTTCAGACTAGTAGTGCAGGCCTGTATCCAAATATTTTGGCTGCACTCCATTATGCCTTATAACAAGCTGTTTGTCAGTCTGATCATACCAGGCTTTTTGCAGATTTTGAGAAAGCAATCAGCAAAAGATCATTGGTAGAGTCTAAACAGTGTGTTTATCAGAAAAATGCTGCTACAATAATATAATAGCTAGTCTCGAAATGGCAATCCACTGTAGTACTTTTTTCTACCACAGAGAGACTGTTGCTGGAGTGTGCTTTCAAAATAAGTGTATTGAATTTTTCATCATCTTGTATTTTATGCCAGCAATCCAAAGAGTATTAGCTATTCTACAGAGATTATTGTTTGAATGGGGAGCTTATTTATGTTCCATGTAGGTTTTTGCTCTGTTTCATTCTTATCTGATCTCCTTTAGTAGCAGCAATATTTGTTCTTCCCTCTTCATTGGATGTGGGCACTATAGCACTATAGTGTGGGCACTGTTACAATCTTCTTTTTGAATATGAATGCACTATGATAGGTATTTATTATCATTCTTATTTGTGATGCAAATAGAGATGGTTCTGCATTAGGAGCAGAAGACAGTGAGGGTTAGACAAAAAGGAAAGATGGAGTATCATCCCTCCAGGAATTAATTTTTTAGTATAGTACTCAGCCCTAAGAAAGTTCTTTTCATGCAGAGGTGGGTTTTCCTTATACTGTGATGGATCACAGAAATAAATCTGTTAACCATTTCCTGTGTATTGAATTAAATTTTCAGGTGCCATGTACCTTTCCCATCGTTCAGCTTCTTGATTAAAACCTGGACCAAGAATTTTGTTAGGGATAGAAGATGTGTTTAATGTGGTCTAAGTACTCAGAGCCAGTTCTTTCACTTGTCACTGAAAATTCTAGGTACAATCTTCTACATGATGAAAATTTTTGCTTCTTTCCCATCCTGTGGAAAAAAAAAATAATTATTGCATTTTGTGTTTCAAGGAAGGTATAATGTGACTTCTATTCCTGCAGGCATTGCTGACCTCTTGTGTTACCTTCATCTGAGGTAAACTTCTTTNGGTAAACTTCTTTTACTTTCAGTTCTCTATAATTTAAACAGGAATTTTTCACCATTTTAGATTGATCTGAATTAAGCTGTCTGGTTTCCATATATGAATCTAAAAAAATAAAATAGATTATTGTTTAAATATATTAAGAAAAGTGCCTAAGGACCTGCAAGGTATATTGGATACTCTGTGTCTATTTCGAAACTACAGTAGTTGGTGTGTAGTGAAGTTGGATCTACAGTTTGGAAGAGGTGCATATGATTTTTTCTCTTTTTGGACTTAACCTACAGAGAAGAAAATATGGGAGTGATTTTTTTCAGAAGCAGCAATATGAGTTCTTTGTTTCTCCATTTCCC
>VZRW01005222.1:76437-89958 GCA_013398125.1 Aegotheles bennettii
CCCCCGAAAAAATAAAGAAAACAAAAAAAATCAATCTATTCTACTCTTTGTCTTAAGCTGATGGATTTGTTGGAAGCCTGATTTCCAAAATAAAACTTAAGCATAGTGTAAGTCAGTCATAGTGAGTAAATTTTTAATTATTAATTCAAAACCAGTTGCTTTTCATGGTTTCAAAATCCAACAAGAAGAATGAGTGGTCTGCTTTGATGAAATTTCTTGGAAAGGAGGAAGGAACAGAGAGAGAAAGAAAAAATATGAAGACAAAATACAATATTGGGCAGGTATTTATTCAGTCCCCTTGTTTCTGAACTGATAGTCTGAATAGCATAGACATTTTTTGGCTTCAGAAAACAGCTACATTTTAATTTAAAATGCCACTGTAACAAAAGTTATTAATTCACAGTATAAGAATATGTCTTTGCAGACATTTACTTCTTTTTTTCAAAAAAACTATTTTAACTGTGTTGACAAATGTGCTTGCTGGGTGTTGATGTTAACAAATCTACATTTCAACATACTGCTGGAAATTCCCACTATTATCATACGCAGATATAGCTCAGTCACTTAGTTTCCTTCAGTATCTGTGTGCTTAAACATCCATGAGAAACTAAGCAAAATAATGTTAGCAAAATTATTTTGCACTATATCCTCTGTATCAGCCTTGACATACAGAATGCAATAAAAATCACTTTACCAAGCTCCACTGACTGTACAATTTATAGCAGGGAAAATTGTGTCATTAAATCCTTATAGACCAGTTCATGAGTGTAAAATTAACTTTATGATACTTCATAGTGGCTCAATTTGCATTCACTTGGTGGTGTAGATAAGAATAATGATATATTAGCTATTGACTTCATGTTCAGATCCCTTTGGCAGCATCTTCTGGGTCTTCATTTTCTATGTTTTCCCCAGTCTTTGTGATGATATATGGACATTAGAAAATTAGGTGTTTCAGGAAATAAACAAGGCATAAACTGATTGAACTGGTGAATTGATGAATGGAAGGGCATTAAGGATCAAGCAGAAAAAGTCAAGGAGTCTGATACTACCAAAAAAAAACCCAAAAAAATGAGCGGATTTGGGGCAGGCAAATTCTGCTGCATTAGGGAAGTGGACAAGTAACTCAGGAAAGATACAGAGGGGCTGGAACATGCCAATTCTAGGTGCTATAAGCGTAATTACTGTTCATTCTCAAGAAGAATCACAGACTCACGGACTTGCACAGGTTGGCAGGGACCTGGGGAGGTCTCCAGTCCTAGCTCCTGTCCAGAGCAGGCTTAGCTGAGGAGTCAAATCAGGCTGTTCAGGGCTTCACACAGTTGGGGTGTGAAACTCCACAAGCAGGAGACACCCCAGGTGCTCCAGGCCCCAGCTCCACCACTGGGATGTCCTTCTGGGGAAGACACTTCCTATATCCAGCCTGAGTTTTTCTTGTTTCAGCTTGTGCTGCTGCCGCTTATCCTCCCTCCACGCACTGCTATGAAGAGCCTGGCTGCATCTCTCTCCTCTACTACTTCACATCTGTGGTGAGGATGCTGTTGGGTGTCCTTGAAGCCATCTCTCCTCCTGGCTAAATCAGCCCTGGTCCTGCAGCCTCTCCTCAGAGGGCAAGGGCTCCAGCCCCAATGTCTTGGTGGATTCGTCTTACCTCCAGCCAGTTCGATGATATCTTTCCTGTTTGCAGGGTGATATTCCTGGTGTGGTCTAATGAACAAAGTGTAGAGAGAACAGTCCCTTCCCTGCCTTTTGGGTCTGTTTTGTGCTCACATCCCCAGGTTATGCTGTCCTTCATTGCTGCCCAGCTTAAATTGCTTAAAATCACAAGACTTCATCTTGAATGTGGTGAGTCTCAAAGGCTGTCATTCTGTTTTCATCAGCAGCTACAAACTGAAAACTTCACTGTGTTAATATTTGAGGAGAACTGCAATATAAACAAAGGGAATCACTGGCGGTGATTCCATAATAAGTTACTGGTAGAAGTGCTAACACCTAAAAATGAATGTGAAAATGACAAATGCATATAAAGTAGGGACTCCAGAATAAGGAGCAAATGGTTTAGATAAAGAGATATTTTAATCATGAATATGCAAAAGCCCAGGTAACATTAGAGTGTAATCAACACTAAATATGTTGTATTAATAGATCATTAAAAGAACAGCTAATTAACAAATGTGAATCATAGAAGCATAGACTCATTAATGTTGGAAGAGACCTTTGAGATCATCCAGTCCAACCACCTACCTACATCACTACTAAACCAATCACCCAAAACTGTACTGCAGTCATCCTGTACTGTATTGCTCTTTTCTGTACAGAATCTGGACTTCCTGTTTAATTTCTGTTTTCTTGCTTAGACCTCAATGGTGGTATTATTTATAGGACTTTTTTCCTTTTTTTTTTTTTTTTTATTTGGATGTGCTTTAAAATTTGTTGTGGAAAAATAAGGCTAAGGTTTCTGGGTTTACTTCTAGTATTGTGGGCTTTGTCTGACAGTAATTTTTGTCTTGCACAATATAATCTGTAGGCTAAATCAGAGCATACTAAATTAAAAAAAGAATGCCTTAGAAAATTAGTACAAAATACACATTGAGCTGCAAAGGATCACAGAAATACAGGCACATGCTGAAGCCTTCTGTTGCTTTAAGCTCTGAGAATAAGACAAGAACTACATGCCACTAGGAAAGATGTGCCATTGCTTTTAGTTAGAAGATACAGTGCTGATATCTAAAGCCACATTCTCAATATAAAATTTAAATGTAATTTGATAGCTATGGTTCATATATTTCTGTCTTCCGTTCCACACAGATAATGTCCAGTATAGCTGTGTGGTCATGTCCTTCTGTTTAAACAAATAGAAATATGAGTGGGTTTTATTTTAATAGAAAGGTTAGAAAAGGAATATTTCTATCTACTTAGCGATACACGTTTCTTTGAGGTATGTAATATAAATACATGCTCTTAATTGTTCTTAGTTGTTTCATTGACGTTATGGTTCTTCATAGTATTTGTGTTGGTTATATTAAAAATATAAATAACAGAGTAAGTTTAATTTTCATAAATGTTTAAATTAATAGCTTAAAAGCATAGATATAGATAATCATATTTATATTAATTGATTTTTAAGTATCTCTATATAGACATAACTTTCTATAGCAGTAAATATGGGTTATATTGCTAGACACAAATGTAATATAAAGATAAATGTTGTAATTATCTATCAATCTGTGTTTTTAGATAAACTTTAAATGTACTTATCTTTCAGCTACAGAAAAGATGATAAGAATGTACTAGTGCCTTAGTAAAGCAAATTCCAAATTAAAAAAAAATCCAAAATTGCATGTCTGTTACATTAAACAATTAATGGATGTCTTACCATTTAGAACTTAACATTATGGATTTTACAGTAATCCAATTATACAAATAAATAAATAAATAAATTGTTACAACATAGATTAAGATCTGCTATGGAAAATGACCTCACATATCAGTAAAGATTAGCCACCTGCAATGGTTTTTGCCCTCATTAACCAACTAAAAATCAGAAGATTACCACTAACAACAGTATTTATGGGCAATCTTTTGCTTTCTTTTTGTTTTAGTCTTTATAGATGTAGTTAAGCAGCTTGTGGATCTTTGATGTTTAACTGATGTTTAACCTGATGTGTATCTTTGATCTTTAACTGAAAGACATTGCTTATGATAACAAGTGCTTCTGTTACTGTCCTCAGTTAGGCCTACAGTAAAATACATTGCCCACTGGCTGGTACAAGTTACAGAGCACTGCTCTGTACATAGCACCACATAAATCCAGGTAAGAAATATGTTTGAGAAAGAGGAATTTGTCCTTGACTTTTACCTGAGTTCTGCAGAAAATAGAAGCTATCTTATTCTCTTGTGAAATTCTGTATAAATGTATGGTTATGAACATACTGTTCCTAATCCTTACATGAATAATAATACCAAAGTATTGTGAATACAGTTAGAAATTATCCCTTCTTGATTTTTTTATGTTGATATTAGTCAGAAACAGGTTGAAATAAGTAAACAGTAAAGAAAAACAAGCATTTTGTTACTGTTTACCTCTCTAGCAATCATTTCTTCTCCCTTATTTTACTTGATTTCTTAAATCTTACTTAAAAATTTCAAATTATTTTATCCTTTTTTTTTTTCCCTCTGGTTATGTCTGGATTCTCTTCGTCTGCTATGTTTTCTCTTTCCCTTCCTAAGAATTCATGTAGTTCTGTGAGATATAGATAAAGTGGAATTTGTGTTAACCAAGTCTTGCCAGTTTCCACATCTGTTTTTTTCAAGTTTCTGTGTTAAATTTTATTTCCTAAATGCCTATCCTATAGTTCATCTATGAAAATTCTTTATAGGACCCATATAAAGTTAAGGATATTTGAGTATAATCTTCTGTGAGGCTTTTACATGCCAAAAGTACCTTTCACTTCCTTTTGAGCAAACCATCTTCAAATTTAATGTACAAAGATAACAAGGGGGAGAAGACAAAAAAGAAATATATGAATAGAATACATTCCCTATGGCCTCTCAGGATTCATAAAAATATTATTCAAGATATTTGCTCTGCTGCTTTTAGTTCAAGGTTATTCCAAAGCCTCATTGCGTTAATAGTGAAAAGTATTATTTCCACCTTCGCTTATGTTGTGTTTTACATTTATCTTAGAAAACAAATCTGTTAGTACTACCCTGCTGGATTTTTTTTTAATGTTTTCTAAACTTCTTGATGTTGTGGGATGGATAGATAGCTTTCTACTTTTAGATTTGAGTGCATTAAACTACTGACTTCTTCCTTAAATGATTGCTTTCCTTTCCATGTCATGAGTCCTGTTTCCAGTTTTAACATTTTCTTCATATTCTGTATCACCTTTATGGAAGATAAAATCTTTACATGATTTCCTAACTGTATATAAACATTCTTTCACCTCAGTTTCCTCCTCACTGTGGAACTGTCCTCTTTATTGTTTTTTTTTTCACTTTGTCTATTTCATTGTATTTACTCACATTATTATATTTATTAATTATGGGCTGAAATACCTCTTCACATTTTATTCACAAAGCTTAATGGGAAGGGAACAATTGCTTATCTTTTCATCACTATTTTCTATGGCAAGTTCTATAATTTCTGTATCCAAACTTCCAGATTTAAAATACCACTTCTTCCTACAGTGACTCATTGTTGAAGATTTCTCTGTGCTGCTGCATTCAGAATTCTCAGTATCCTGTTGTTAGTAACCATCCATGTTTGGAAAGATAGCCTCCCATAGTGACGTGATTCCTATTAATACCAGTTTCTCCAGTAACATTACAGAACCCCATATCCAAAACCAATCCCTGATTGTTCCTACCTGAGAACATTTTGATTTGAGCTAATGTCTTTTTTTAAGACACAATGTCCTTTCTTATTCTTTCACAGGCTATCATGATTGGGTGATGTTATGGGTGAACAACTTTAACCAGTTTGAACAAATCTGAGCAGAAGGAAGTGTTCCAGAAAAGATTTATAGATAACAAAAGAAAAGTGGGAGAAGGCAGTTGGATATCATTAATGTATTGTGTATACACGTTTGTTTTTCTTCTTGTCTTGCAGCATGCATAATACTTTATAGCAGCTATATTCTAGTCATAATTGCAGGTCCCCAGGATAGGAAACTCCAATTTTGGAGAATTTTCCACCCTTAAAATTTTGTTTTCTTGTGCATCAGAAATTATGTCCTACTTTACTGCCTGAAATCCTTGCTTAAGTGCATATTTCCTCCTTCCACATCCAGGCTATAGTCTTCTGTGATCCTGTGACTTTAGCCCCCACATGTATTGGTGCACTTTTATTTCTTGTTGTTATTTGCCCACTATTGTTTCACCATTTGCTTATTTCTGTTATCCTTCTCTGTATCACAGTGAGGTGAAGAACACGTGTGTCAAATGTCCCACATTATCACAAAACATGTCCCTAGATCTGATGGTTGGTTTGACTTGTGATGAGGACCAAAATAGCACGACTAACACTATATATCAGTCCAACACACAGTTTCTATCTCTATAGTAGAACTATCATTTTTCCACATATGACATCTTTAAGATAAAAAATGCAGTAAAATCAACCTGGTTCATGCTGATCACAGTATTTATTACAAGAATTGGTCAGGTGATTTTATAAAGAAGACAGTGAACAGCACAACATTCATGATTGAATTATCAATTCAAATGCATAATTCCTTAATAACACCTATCAATTGTCATCTGTAATATTCAATAGGCTTTTTCAGAATATATAAAACACATCACAAGATCAAAAACTGCAGTTTCTGTTGTGTAAGACATTGTCTTTACGACTTTAGCAAAAGTTTATGCATTTTCCCTAAAGAATAGTGTTATAAATAAAATGATGGAAGATATTTAACATTAAAGATTCAATGGAAATACAAGTTTGAGGGTTGCAGAACCATGCTTGAAAGAAGTTTTAGAGCAATCTTTAAAAGAAAAAAAAAAGATAATTTTACCAAAGTTTCCAAACTATAAAATGACAGCTCCATTTAACTTCAGATATCTTTTTAAAAGATTTTATGACACTGGTTATTTATTTCAACTGTAATTTTATTGTCTTCATTTTTTTTGTTCATTTTATATAAGAAAATATGTACTTGTGAATACAGTCTGTGCAAAGAAGTCTGACTCACAGATACTAGTTTTACTGTCTGCTGGTTGCTGTTGCATATTCAGGAAGGGCTACAAGTGAAAATCTCGCTGCAGGAATCTTTTTCCCTTCCCTCCTCTCTTGAGAAATTCAGTGTCATAACTGACTGTGTGAAATTATATATGGTGTGAATTGCTCTCTGACTGCCGAGGAGCTGAGTGCTTTAGAGACATATAACTAGATAATGATGGAGGTTAAAGAAGATAGATGTAGTAAAAAAGACTGCTGTTAATATAGGTATTTTTAAGATATGCCATCAAACTGAGACTTAAATAATCTTAATAGCAAAAATTAAAAAAACAAAACAAAACAAAAAACTCAAGCAAGGCTGAGGAGCAGCTACCTTAAGTAATGATTTTTTAAAATCACTAGTGATCAAGAAACTATGGATATTGGACAGGGACATGCTACATTAGATTATCACTCCCATTTCCACAGCAGGAAATTAAATTCTTTAGTGCTTTATTAAACATACTGTTAAATGTTTTACCCAGCCTAATTTTAAATGGCATACACAATGGATATGGGAAATTCATTGATATTTTTCTGACTGATTTATGTGCAACTTAAGCACATATGATGAAAGTCCAAAGGTAATGAGAGAATACCTGGAAAAGGAGCAATGAATACTGTTGTAAATATGCCTAACCATTAGGCTGGTAATAAAGGAGTGTGAACATACTAATACATGAAGTCAAACCCCTCAGTAATGAATTTAAAAGCCAGCAGATAATGTTATTACCTTCACAACCTGCAGTTCAGATAAAGGAGTCTTGATGGGACTTGAATCCTTGGTCTTGGAAAACACACATGCTTGTGACCTTGGCTTGCAGAAATAAGAATCTCTCCCTAAATGTGCTTTAGTAAAGAACCTGTAGAATGAGAAACTTTATAGATCCACCTGCTTTTATAGACTAGAATAATCACATGATAAAGGAAGAAAAAGGTGACATGTATTCTACCTATCCAATACATGACCTTGTATGGAAAGACAATATCAAAACTATTAGCTGCTCTTTTGTGCCCTATCCCATTCTCTTTGAAAAGGACAAGAGAAAACTCTCCCATGGTAACTCCTCACTAGTAGTGAATTTTCCATTTTCAGAACCTGAGAGAAGAGTCATTTCAGTGGAGCCATCTGGAGAGATTACCTCTAGCACAAATGCACTGGCCACCTAGTTACACTATGGCCTTTCATTTAGAAACAGATTTTCCAGAAGAATTGCTTGAATATAACATGAATGGATCTAACTGACTTGAGATTTAGAGGTCCCTTTAATTTAGAAGACCAAAGTAGTGTGTCCCAGAACATGCTGCATCATCCATAAATTTATAATTCTTGAAAAAGACCATTTGCACGTGCACAGAAATATCTGCTTAACTCTTGTAAAGTAACACAATGTCATAAATATGTCATAACACTTTTTTTTTGAAATGGCACCATGACATTATCTGCAGCAGAGGTATTTTACATATTTACCTATTCAGATTTAGATTTTCTTTTCCTCTACAATAGAGATAACCAGATACCATTTTTTCTCCTGCATTTGTCTTTCCAGACCTTTTTTTTTTTTTGCATGAATAATCTTAAGCTGATTTATGTTTTGCTTGTACAAACTTTCAAGAGTAGCTGGTATGAAATGCCTGAAACATTTCCTTTGCCCCCAGATTCAACGATAAGTGGAGGAGAAAGTAATTAAAAGTATATACAGTTGGGTTTTACCCAGAATTACCATCATATACCATTATTGAGCCTAGCTACCAAGTTTCATCTCAAATAACTCTTTGCTGTTTCAACTAGAGTACTGGATGTTCATTGTACCTTTTTCTCCTGCCATTTCAGTTCTTTTCTCAAGGGATACCTTTTTCATTTCCTTTTTGCAGCCTCTGGATGACATCTAGAAATAACATTGTCCACATAAGCATTTTAATCACCATTCTTCAACTTTTATTTATTTCCCCATCGTTGTTTTGATTATTATTTTTTTCCATTTATTATTCCAAAAAAGTCCATTTGAATTAGCTTGATATAATCAGCTGGAATCTAGACAGTAAATAGAAGTAGTTTGAATGTTATCCTTGTTCTCTAAAGACACAATACTCCAAATTCTCATTAGCAAAATTACATCAGATTTTGGCATCTGTTGATGCCATTGTCGGTGCAAGTAAATTTTTATTACTTAAGTTTTGTGTTTAGGAATAAAAATAAACAGATTAAATAATATGGTATACTTATAGGTAGGAAAAGATTATGTCATGAACCATTCAAGCATTTCTGATTTGCAACATTTGCAAGATGTCTGATTTTTAAATGGATGTCATAAAACAATTACACAAACTATTCTTGTAAGTTGTCTCTTACTGTGGAATTTAACAATGATACATGAAAAAAAGTTATCCTACATCTGGCTGAAATGAAATAAAAGCTCGGTCTGAGTATAAAACGTATTTAACTTTTTTTTAAGGGACAAAATTATGTTTCTTCCAGCAATATTGCTCCCATTTTTGATTTGTCATATTTGTTTTTTACATATTCAACATGCTAGGCCAGATTTGTTCCTAATACAGCTCTGCTAACACCAACTGAATTTACAATTGCAGTTTGGTGTATTGTTTCTTACAACCTCACTGAATTTAGTAAGTGCAAATTTTATGTGGTTATTTTGCTGTATGCTTAAATGCAACAACTATCGCTCTTCTCCAGCATTAGCTTTCTTTCACTTCAGAAAAGAACCTTAACAAAAAAAATTTCCTGTGAATCCATCCAAATCTATCTTTTTTCCAGGAACATCCCATTTCTCCCTGTTTTATCAGATCAGTTATCAGCTAACTCACCAAACCAAACAACACCAACATGACTTAAAATTCCAAACTGGCAAGTTTGGTCTTTATGTGTGGGAAGAAGATTTTTGTAAAGGCCTTAGGAGGTGAACATGAACTGATGCTTCTTAAAAGCTTGCTTCTTTTATGTTTAACTGGAGTTCATCTGAGTTCCTTCTTCCGTCAGGGTGCATTATCTCAGACTCTTAATGTTGTTTTCCCATGTCTTTCAGTCATTAACATTCTGGGCATCTTAATCACTGGTTGCTGTTCAGTTCCATAAGAAAAACGTCATTTCCCAGTTTTTTCCTTCAGATTAATTTATCTGAATTTCTCCAGATGTAATTTCTCTGAAAAAACAACCAACCTATTACTGAATAGCTTCAGAATTTAGTTGTGATTTCTAAAAGTTCATTAATTAATTATTCTTTTGGCTGCATTTCCTTCTTTTTGCTACATAATGTGAGTTTTGCAGACTTTAGACAATATTATCTTATTTTTCTTTCTCTTCTTTTTCTTTGATTTATTTTGCTAACGATTTTATTTGGATAGATTATCTTGTCTTTCTGGCTTTGTTTCAGCTTTGTTTTCTTCATCCCCATCTACACAGTACAGAATATTTGTTCATAATATTCTTGCAAGTGTTGCTGTACACTTTATCTGGAACCCATTCATAACTATGTGCACATTCATAACTGTTCACAAACACACAGCTGATAAACTGTCAGTGGACCTATCCAATTTTCTGGGGAGTTGGGAAGGATCTTGATTAATACATTAACATGTATGGTGAAGAAATAAAATGAAATGCAAGTAATACTTTCAAGAACTTTGCAAGTTTGACATATTTCATATTTTTAAGTTTATATAACTATTTGCAGGTTGTCTGTGGGAAGGTCACACCCGACTGGTGGCAGTGCTTAAAATTGAACGGTTGAAATGGATTGTTATGTATTGCAGGACTCAGTTTGAAATCCAACTCCAAGTAAGAAGAAAGAGTACTGTCATAGTTTGAACACTCAGTATTTTATTGCATTTATATTCAAAGTCCTGCATAAAAATATGTCAGTTTCCACGAAAACTGGTTATTTCGTGTGACTTTTTTCTGATGTCTTCAAGCTTATCCTCCTTGTTCTTCACCAAACATATGCTGATGATGGGAATATTTTTTTTGAGAAAATAATGAATCAACAGCCTGTGATATAATACAGATGTTGAGCCACATTGTCTGCTACTGAAAACCTGAGGATGTGGTAGTTCCTTTTTTGTGGTCACTGTGGCTTGGTCACTGGTTTTCCTGACACCTACATGTACTTTCAGCAATCCAGTTGATAAAAGGAGTTCTGTAGCAGACAGAAATGATAAATTAGTTTTTCTTCATTTTCTGACTTAACAGAGACAGAACTGTTTTTCTATGATATCTAGAGCTGCTTGTGGCTGTCACTGAAGGGTAAAATTTGATCTTTTTAGACTTTTAAACAGTAAATCTCCCTTGACATTTCCCCATAAAGTTTTTTTGATTTTGGTTTTGATGCTTTGTTTTTTGGGTTTTTTGTGGTTTTGTTGGTGTTTTTTTTTTGTTTTGCTTTGGGTTTGTGGGGTTTTTTTGGTGGTTGCTTTTTTGTTTTGGTTTGGTTTTTTTTGTCCTTTCCTTTCCTTCTCAGGATTTTCAGGGAAAAGGGTATTTACCTGCCTCTGCCAGCATATGTTCTGCATGATGATCTGTAGCTGGAGCATTTCTTCCTAGTCATTGCATACTACTTGCTACACTAAACAACCAAACCTGAATGAAATCTGAGAGGAAGTGGGAAAAAGTGAAAAAGAATAACATGATACTGATTTCTCAGCACTGCCAATTCTCATGAGATTTTTTTCAAGCTTTAATCTTTTAAGGCTTGCCTTTTACACTGCTCATGAAATACAGCTGTCCCAGTGCAAGTTAGTCTAGTGTTTTTGTTTTTTTTTTTTCCCAAAGCCACAAGTGTAGGAACACTGGATCACAGAGTAGCAATGCTCCCTCTACATGTTAAAAGGTCCCTGGTTTCTAAAGTTTCACTGGCAGATTGAGTGATACATTAACAGCAAAAAAACCCTGTGATAATTATAAGGCATTCTGTTGTCTTTTCTGTTTAAGTCCTTATAGAAACATTTGCTCTGCTTATTATTAAAAAATACTTAATGCGGTGTTTAGTTCACATTTTTCAATAAGGATGGCTTGAACACAGTATTACCTGAGCAATTCCCATTCCTAGACATTTCCATACAGTCTACATGATTTTGTATTTACCTGAAGTACCCATCAAATACTTAACTGTAAAGCAAAGGATGTTGGCTTAAAAAGATAATTGACTAGAAGGATTTTCAACAAAGAAGTATTATTCTGGTAGTTGTATTGGGTCTGGTTGAGATGGAGTTAATTTTCTCCATAGCAGCCGTCAATAGTGCTGTTTGGTGGGCACCTGGCATCCAGCCAAAGTCAACCCACTACAGTAGTTAACAAAAGCTAATGAAAGTTATGAAGTGCGGGGTAAGTCGGGACTTCACTACTCCAATATGAAGCCAGCAAAGATGTACTTTATTTACTTTCTGTCTCTTTTATACATTCGTACCAGGCGCCAGGAACGTACACAGTGATTGGTTCACACCCCCCGTACGTGGGGCAGGCATGGTGTTAGACACACTGCTATTGGTCCATGTATCAGCACTCCTCATTGGTCCTTGCTCTTCCTGGTGGTCTACTGGTCACGTGACCGGAAGCATACCCGGCTGACTTCCGGTGTCCGACTGGAAGCAGATGATGTTGTCTCTGGTTCCGGCCCCTCGAGATGACCTCTAATATATGGCTGCATGATTAACCTACAAGGCTATCGAGTAGCTGGTTCATTACATGCCATCGTCCTACCCCAACAATGAAGTGCTTGTAAGAAAGAACATATTACATCTCCAAGAGTTAGTGGGAAGAGTTGTAATCATACTGTAAAGAGTACAAATTCATTTAGTGAATCTTAGAGTTCTTGGCTCTGGTAACCTCCTCTAGGGCTAAAATCTCTCCATATATATCTTGCTCTGAAAACCTTATCCACATTTAATCCCATCATTTAGGGATACTGTGTATTACATTATGAGTCATGCTAACTTCTTAATTAGAACATACTTTGACTTTTATTACCTGTAGGGCAATGAGTATTTCTGCCTACTTTTTGGTATGCTTTACCTGCAGGGAACAAAAGTCAACTTTTAAAAATCATGGGACATGCAAACTAAACAATAAGTAAAAGTGCTTACAAGTTGCAGGATGTGAAACAACTTTAAATTGATTGTTCAGATAAAATAACATTCATGGCTATACTACAAGATGTACTTTGATTCAGAGCCTGAAACATGTTGAGGCATTGTTAAAAAACTTTTGCCCTGAAGACTGTCCTTTTCCTATTTTATTCTTCTATTCCTTTTCCCTTTAATTCTTGTGTAGGTGTTTTGCAACATGTTTTAAAAACAGATGAGAGTAGGGCTAAGATAATGAGATGCTGGATGCTGAAGAATACAGGGTTATCTTCTCATTTTGTTGTTTAAAGCTACAATTATAACTACCTACAAGTTGAAGTCAGGCATGGAACAGTAGCAGATCATATTATTTCTCTTTCACATATGTGTTTCTGTACCTTGATCAAACTTTTCATTCTGATTAAAAAAATTGTAAAACATTGGCTGGCAGGCCAGGCCCAAAGAGTTGTGGTGAATGGAGTTAAATCCAGCTGGCAGCTGATCACAAGCGGTGTTCCTCAGGGCTCAGTACTGAGGCCAGTTCTCTTCAATATCTTTATCAATGATCTGGATGAGGGGATCAAGTACACCCTTAGTAAGTTTGCAGACGACACCAAGTTCAGTAGGAGTGTTGATCTGCTTGAGGGTAGGAAGGCTCTGCAGAGGGATATGGACAGGCTGGACCGATTGACCAAAGCCAACTGTATGAGGTTCAACAAGGC
>VZRW01005223.1:0-17651 GCA_013398125.1 Aegotheles bennettii
TTCTGTGATTCTGTAATTAAAAATGCAGTTAATCCCAGGAAATGTCAATGACATGCAAAAATTACAGGTTTTCTAACTTACTGGACATGTACTCTAGATTTCCTCAGTGATCCTCAGAGGTTTTATTTCCATTTATCCAGTGTCTTTCTATACCCATTAGCTTTTTTTTACCTCTTCAATGGTAAGAACTCACAAAATGACAAAGCTAACATTGATCAAAATAGTTAGTCATACATCACTTTTGAAAAAGACTCAAGCCCATAATAACGCTCAACACAGAAACAAAATAATACTAAAACTGAGAATATTGTTCTACAGGCTTTGGTCTTATTTTCACTTATTTGGTTTTAATTAGCTTTTTCCTCTTACATTAGTGTGAATGAAAACTGAGGCTGTAATGTTGCAAAGCTTACATCTAAAAATGTACCTAAGACTGTCTAATGAGATGCAGCAAACAGACAAACAAGCATATGGGTGTCTTTCTTGTTTATGTTTCCGAACAACTATGACTCATGCTATCATGAAAAAAGACTTAGAATAGCATTCATCTTTTCTTACTTTGAAGAAGTGACAATGTAGATTACTATATTTGGAAAGATAAACCTAGGCATTCATCCTAAAGTAGAAATTAAAATTAATCCAATGCATAATGTCTTTAAAATGTTTTTAAGAGGGAGATATTTGCACTGCATCAAATATATTTTATCATTTTGGCATAACAGTTTTCATATAATCCTTCTCCACCTTTCAGTGCTGAGTCTACAGGCATATAAATGTTTTGTGGGCAGTTCTGGAGATTTTAAAGTGGACTCATTGATGTCAATCATCTCTCCTAAAAATGTAGTGTCTTCTTGAATAACTCCAAAAATTTACCATTTCTTCAATAAACATTAATCCTTATAACGAGAAATACTTCTCTAAAGTGAAGCTCTCCTGCCACAATTTTTCAGGAAAAGAAAAATAAAACAAAAACAAACAGAACAGTATCATAGAATGATTTGGGTCGCAAGTGACCTTAAAGATCTTCCAGTTCTAGCCTTCCTGCCATGGGCAGGGGCGCCTTCCACTAGACCACATTTCTCAAAGCCCCATACAGCTTGAACACTGCCAGGGAGGGGGCAGCCACAACTCCTCTGGGAAACATCTTCCAGTGTCTCAACACCCTAACAGGAAGTAATTTCTTCCTAATCTACCCTCTCTAAGTTTGAAAACATTCATTTCATAGTCACCTCAGAATTCCTGGTGGCCCTAAATGTCTGACTTAAGTTCAGGAGCAGTGGGGGGTTGACAAGCTAATTTTGAAAGTGAGATAACTGTACAATGTCTTTACTATTTTGCATAAATTTCACTCTCTTTCCATTTACTTTCTAATATACAGCGTGAAAAGTGTCAGTATTTTTGAGGTTCATTCATGCATTCGAAACATAAGGGTAGGTATGAATTCATTGTCTTAGCATAAGCTGGCCTTTCTTGGTAATTACCGCACTACATTTGATCTCAGTATCTGATATCTCTTGTCTTACACTACTGGCTATGACATAAAATAGGACTACTGTGGCTTGGCTTTTTACTGCCACACATGAAATCCCACTGTAATTAATTAGTGTTGTTATAGCAACACCTTTTATAACATTACTTGACATTCAAGGAAGGGAGTGACACAGGGGTGAACTGTATGAGAAATCATTTTGTAAATTTCATTCTCAAACTCCCTGACTTCATTCCTTTTTTTTTTTTTTATTAAAATAATTTTTCCCCTCAAATTGCTTCCCTGCTGCATTGAAGCCATTGAGCAGTCAGATCTCAGCAGTAATCTTATATTGGTCTTGCTCATGTGAATCCTGAGGGTCTCATGCTAAAATTTACTATCAAAAAGTACAAATGCAGCACGTCTTTCATTTCAGAGGAGTTGGTCTTTTTTTTATTTACAATGATTGCACACAGGATAGAAACTTCTTGCGATACTTCACCATCAGTAATGAATACCTACCACTTAGACAGTACTGAAGAATAGCTATTTTCTTTGAAATCAAAGCTTCTGTCCTAGCAAAATGTTTCCACTGTGCATCTCTTGTTGCTGTCGAACACTTTATAATTCTCATTCCTTATTAGAAAATAAACACAGCTTTCAATATTAAAAAAAAAAAAAANAAAAAAAAAAGGAAACTTAAAGGACAAACTTTATACCAGTTACCAGTTTTGGCTAAGGAGGTCTCATTCCTTTATTCATACCATGAAGGAACAATACAAACCATTGAGTCACTGGTTTTAGCTGTCAAACATAGTTCTGTGGGCTTTATTGGGGTGAAAAACATACCTGTGTGAATAATCTGTTCAATATCATAAAACCCTCAGTAGTGACTCAGCTGTAGGAGCAGTTCTGTCAGGACAAGACAGCTCCCATCACCACAACTCAACAGAGCTTTGCTCAAAAGCTTATTGCTACCACAGTCTTCATTCACATAGTTTGTACACTGATAGAAGTAGTCCGTTATCATACTGTTCTCTTCCCAGTCCCCTTTCCCCCTACACCCCCCTGCATATACAATATATATCAGTCTACTCTTCCTTTCCAGATGGAACTGACACATCCAGGCAGCAGACTTTGCCAGTTCTTTGATCAAGATCAGTAATGTGGCAGTTGCTCATCTTCTTGAAAAGGAAATGTTAGGAGGTCCTGCTGCTGTATCTGCAGAATCAAGCAGTCTGAGTTTCACTCCGTGATGCTCTTGCACCAGTAGCAGAACAGTATTGCAAAATGAGAGAGAGAAGATAGTCCACATGCCCTAAAACAAATGGTCATTAAGATTAAAAATAAGATCCAATACCTTATTCTGCATTTCGTATACAACTTGCCAGGGCAAGGCTGCGAACTTCCAAGACAAAATTTATAGCTTACTTCTCTCCGGAAGGAAAGAAATAAACAGACAGATTCTTGGAGATTGAAAACAAACTATACTAATTTAATGAAACAGGGAAAAAAGGGAATAACAGGTAAAAGGGAAATGGAAGGGAAAAGGATAAATATAATATATTTAAATATATATATAAATATATATAAATATATTTAAATATAAATATATTCACAAAATCTCAAAACCAGGGATCCAGGGAAGAAAGAGTCCTCTTCTGGTATGCAGAAGAAGCCGAGGAAGAAAAAAACCAGTGTCTCTGCACGGTGAAGAAAAGCTGATAAGGAAAAGCGGCCTTTTCTCCCCCCTTGCTCAGTCTGCCAGGAATGCAAGCAACACGGCCGAAAGCAGAAGTCGAAGAGAGAGCACTTCCTAGATTTCTTCGCCTTTTATCAATTCTGGCAGGAAGTTATGGAATACCAGTTCCTTTCCGAGACAGGTCCTCAAAAAGGACAGAAAGCTTCAAACCATAACATTATTGTTATTATTATTATTATTACATTGAATATCACAGCATCTTCTTTGATAAGGGATAGTGTGGTGAAAGAAGTACCTATCTCATAGTTTAGAGTGCAGAAGTAAACACTCACAACTCCCTAAGTGATTTTTGAAACCAGTTCCCCCATAAATCATTAAAGTCTAAAAAAAAGATGTCACTCCAGTGCTTAAGAGAGAGAAAAATTAAATTGTTTCTTCAGAGGAATCAACTGGGAGGCCAGGAAAGTCTAATCTAAAATGCTAAAGAGTCCTTGGAAGCCAGGATACACACTCACAGTAACTGCTAGACTATGGATTCTTTTATTCCCTCCTTCTGGACAAATGAATCTGTCTGACTTGTGGCACATCTTCTACAAATAAGAAGATAAGGTGATCTGCCCACCTGGTGTGCTATCTGGTGATATAAATCTGCTTTACTAAGCTGAGAAATGAAAATACAAAGTCTTTCAGGGAAAACAGGGAACAAAGCAGCCCGGTGAAATATAAAAACTAGTTCTTCAGAGAGTGGCAAATACTAAGGCAGTTTGAAAGGCATCAGTTCTGTGTCTCTTGTATTATGCATATTCTGACATTGCCTCCCACAGCCAACTCCAGAGGGATCTGGGTAGAGGAATACCTAGCTTCTGTATCCTAAAAAAAAAAAAATAAGATGCTGAACTTTACTATGTGAGGATTTAGAAACTTCTGAGTATATATTTCTAGTACCCAGAAAACTTTACATTTGAATCTTAAGATGCCTACAGAGGTTGTACAGAGCTTTTCAGGATCACACCCCTCATTGGAAGTAACTGCACAATAAGTCCCACTTCAGATACCTCAGTCTTTTTTTTTTTAATATGGTCCTGAGGCACTTCTGAAAATTTTATATGTCAAAAGCTGACAAGAAAAAAACAAAGAACTGAATGAAGGTGGAAAAGCAAAGTAACAAAACAGTTTAGAAAAAAATGTCTCCTTGCATTTTTGTTCTTTTTTGGATACCATAGTACTGCTGGAAATGAAATTAGTAAAAGCAAAACTGATACCCTGATCACATCTGATACGCAAATGACCATGGTATCAGACAGTTATTTTTCCTGTAGCTATATTACATTCATGTGTGTATTGTTACCGTAAGTACAGACACAGATATGTGCTAGAAGCTTCAATTAAAAAAACCTACAAACTACAGGTCTCTTACAATAATACCATATAAATATACTCCTGGTCTAGTCTGACCTTTAATTTGCCAGTGGAAAAATAGTATTGCAGTGATACTAGCAGCCATTCTTAGTTGTGTAGTTCATAAATGGAACTAGATTCACTGTTTCTCCCTTAAGCTGTGTTAAAATGTCTTTTCATTAAAATGAGCCTTACTTAATGTTCTGTTTACAGTACATCGAATAGGATGTCAATGGCAAATGCTCTTTTGAATGCCACTAAATACCAAAGTGGAGAGTAACTACCATATCAGTGATCCTTTGAAATGCATGAATAAGAATGTAGGAGAGCATCACTGATGACAAGAAATGACAAACATGGTGATAGATGTTGTATCTCAGCAGGGGAATTTTCTTACTTCTCCAGCAGATGATATAAATGACTATGTATTCAAGAAAAATTACGAGCTTGGAAAATCAATGGGGCAGAGCAATATGGGTCACACTGTTATAAGAGTAGAAAAAAACCCAAACAAATGAAATCAGAAGTACTGCTGAAATTGTAATCTACAGATAAAGCAAGGGATAACACACACTAGTTCTGGACAGTAGAGGTAAGGTTTTATACTATAGAGAAACAGATCTCTATTTTCCTTTAAAGTGCATTTTAAACTGTCTCATCTCTTAATTTTAATTTTTCCTTCAACAGGATCTTCATGTTTACATTATTATTAAAAAAGTGGCAAGATATTTTATACAGTTTATCCCTTAAGCATACAAATATATGCTTCAACAAAACAAATAAAACATTAAGAGTAAAAGCTTTCTATAATGACATGAGCTTGACTGTTCCCAAATTTAAATGTACATTATGCACTGTTGCTCTTCCTGAAAGAAAAATGTTCAACTTGCAAAGGCCCAACTGTGTGATGTTGGCCTTTATAATGCGAGGCAAATAAAATCAATAGTTCAGAGCAATAAGCAGTAGAGAAGCAAGGTTTTCTGTGACAGAGGTATTTTAAGTTTGAAAATGAGCAATGCTTTTAATGAGACAGAGTAAAGAAAGAACTTCTGTTGTTTCTCTTTTGATCACACCATTAAAGATTTGCAGGAGACTCACGCTACCTACAGCTGACTGAGTGTGTCAGTCCCCAAGACTTCTACAGAGTCAGTAGAAGATGGTCATCTCTGTAGTGGAAGTTGAAATACTCTTGGGACTGAGGCCTTTTCCTCCTTGATAGTCTCCATAGCATAACTCTGGTTTACATCTCTCACTGCTTCTCTCATGACTTTCACTGTGGGGAAGAGTGCTCTCAAGATTTCTCAAATGGTCCTACTTTTTTCTTTGTGGACCCTTTTCCACAATAGATCCTGAAGCTGAAACAATACTATGATCCCACCTCAGCAAGTTCACACTCCTTCCATTCCTGTTCTCTCTAATGACAAAATCTTCCAAATTTCTTGAAAGACCAATGACCTTTCTTCATTCAGCATAATTTCTTTAATGGAAAATAAAGAACTGAATGTCAGTATAATGATTAAATAAACACACAAGATTCTTTCTAAATATATGGAAAGAGAAATGCCACTTCCTATATAAGTTATTAAAAAGTACTGAAAAGATGTGACTGATTTTTGGTATTTTTTGCTTTCCTCATAAATCTGAAAGAAAGATTTTCTAACCTGGAGAAGAATTATCAGAGGCACATACTCAGACCAAAATTTAAAAGGATTTGTTGTCATTGTAAGCACCTGAGCGATGTGGGACCTCTATGAAACCCTCATCGCAATCTCAGTGAGGTAAATTAAGCCAAAAGTGCTCTAAAGACTCCTGTTCCTTTTCATTGACTACCAATGCAGCTGTAGGATGACTAGTTCAGATATTGACAATATAGTAGAAGTCTAAGTCTAGGTTAGGTGAGTCCTTCTGCTTGAATCTATCTGGAACATGCATATATTAAGAGATACAAATATTTTCTGATGATGTCATATGTGACATATAATATTCAAACTGACTTTAAAACATTGTTGTGTATAAAATTTCTCTGAAGGAATGATTCTTTCAAGTTCTCCCCTTCAGATTCATTAAGTTTAAATACATTAATCCCTTAACAAAATTTGTCTGTATTGGCTCTCTGGCTTTTCTACCTTTTCACTCCAAGCAACATTGTAGTAGTAAGAAAAGCAGAGGTGCACTGGGTAAAAACATAGAAAAATAATTAAAATTCTATTAATCTAGTATTTTTTAATGCTGTATTCACAATGGACCAATCAGCATACTCTCTGTCACTACCAGAAGTCTGTAGTCAATAAGATAATGACAAAAAACCTCAGGATTTTGTGAACATTATTGATTCACTACAGTTTTAAAACTGTTTACATAATATCAGAGAAGTAGGAGTGCAGTGGCATGGCTACATATTTGTTGCTGATATTTTTCTCTGCACTGACATATGAGTAGAATACATTTGAGTTTGCCACGACATCATGTTTATTTTTCATATAAATATATATATTTTATATTAACTCTGCAGAACACTTCATAGTTTCTTCTAGTGGCTGATCTCAGACTTCTGAATAGACTGAATATCACAATTTGTTTCTTTGGGTTTATTTACTTAGCACTTGTATTTCCTACCCACTTTCTCTCTTTGAGGAATCAAAAGAATGTAAGTGGAGAATTCTGTTTCCTGTTTTTTCTATTGTTCATTCTTCAAATTGAAGTTAGGAATATGGGATATTCTAGGGCTTCAGAGAACAGCATGCTGAACTGGTTTAGCGTTCATGGCAAACACTCAATTTCTTACATTTAAAACAGCTTTTTCTTTTAGTAGTTTGATATAAGAAATTGTCACCACTGGCTGTTCAGTACCATGACTATGTCCAATGAGCCAAACCATCAAAACTATAAATGCTTTGTCATATAAATAGTAACTAGTTTTAAAGGCAATCATGATAAAATATTGTCCTAAAGGTAGAACATTTACTGAGATCCTGATAAAATGTCTGAAGTCCAAGATTGAAGACTATTATTGCACAATAAAAATAACACCTCTATCCAGAGGGAAATATTTTTATACAGCTATAGCTCAGAGAAGTCACCACCTCATTTATTATAATTTTCTGTTTCTTTCTTTTAAAATGAATGGTGTAAATCTTTCCTGGATAATTCTCTTAAACAGACTTGGCTAAATTACTCATTCTGAGTAATATTAGTTGTCAGTTTAGACTTTTTAATTTCTATTCACGAACTTCTGCAAGCTGATCTGGAAATGAAATCTTGGCCTCAGTGAAGTCAGTGGGAGGTTTGCTATTCATGTCAAAAAGGCCAATCTTCATCCTTTATATCTATGATCTGTTTGAATTAAAATTTCCTGTTGCTACATATGAGATTTTGAGAAGGTACCGAGGTTCAGTTTCATCCTTAATCAGGGGTTATTATGTGTTTTTTTTCTTTTTTTTTAAAAAAAACCCACTAAATTATATTAGTTTAATTACTCTAAAGTTATGATAAAGATTAGTAAATGACTCAACCTGACAAGTTTTCAATCTACTATCACATAAATGTGTTCAGCACAAGCAGATAAAATACTAGAGGAAAAAAAAGCTAAAAGCTTTGTGCAGGTTAAAATCAGTTCTCCAGAGCCTAGTGTTGATGCTTAAATAGCTATTGTGAATTTGTCACAATTCCCTAAATTTTAGCAGGCAGCAAGAAAAGGTCAAATTTAAAAGCAAAGATTATCAGTAAGAGGAGTGCGATCTTTAACAGCAAACAAAAGCTAATGATTTTAATGCACCATTCTCTAGAATGAAAAAAACTAAAACTCAAAGCAGACAATCATTAGAAAGAAACATCGCAGTCCAAAACGGAGATGACTACAAACACATTAGAGAACTTGATGTAAGATAGCCTATGTATGAGACCGTTTCTAACCTCATGTCCCAGGACACAAGAAAAGGAAGAGAGAAGAGGGCAAGAGGCCATTTCAGAATGTCAAAGGGCAACTAGACCATGAATACAAACCTAAAGTTAACTGGAATCTGTTAAAAATGCTGCCATATAGAACACTTCTAATAATAATAAAAACCCCCAAATTTAACTTGTGTTTTTAAGTAGATATTGAAAATTTCAGTTGGTGTATACTTCAATTATAAAACAAGCAATTTTAATCTTCTAAAAGATCCCTACCTTAATCAGTCATCTTAGGACATTTTGTGTCACAGTCATATGAGCCACCTCGTTTTATTCCACCAATTTATTCTCTACAAAACATCTCTAGCTTTTGAGGGTTTATGTTTCATTTCATGTAAAAATACAGGTTCTAAACCACCACACTGAATTAATGTAAAAGGAAGAATGTATCTGCTTATAGTGATACATATTTGTAATTATACTATTTTTTTCTAATCTGGTAAATATTCTTAAAATTCCTAGCTGTTTTCAATTTATTTTTTTTAAAGTATTATTTTGCACTTTATTTGAAGTTCATTTTAAAAATGAAACAAAACCAAAATTCAACTGCAACCAATGATATTCTTTATAAACAAACATATAAATTCACAAAACCACATATTTTCCTGCATAAAATTCTCTTGTGAGGCTAAAGGCCAGGTTATAAGAACTTGCCAATGAAGAATCCAAAACTAAAGAAACCATAGAAAGCATATATATTTTTTTTCCTTAAATTAATAAATTTTATTCACGCAAATAAAATACTGCTTCTAGTTAATTTTTAAGGAACGAATGATCAGGGCATATGCTCTTCCCATTAAGTTGTATCAGATGAGGGTAGATTCAGTACAGTTCTATTTAGTGAAACAATGTTGCTTGTGGAAAGGAAGCCCAACTTTCGACTTCAGGGCATAATTGGATCTGTGACCCAACTGAAGATCACTTGAACCTGAACATCTTGACTGCTGTTGCAGTGACATTTTTACAGTGTTCAACATAAGGAGAAATCAGCTAATGACAGGAACCTTAAGAGAAATCTAGTGTTTGCTTAAAATAAATCTCAGTAAATAAATGATCTTGAAAACTGTATATTTTATGATGGAAACATTTGGGGCACACTACTTAAATGAACACATGTTCATTCAGCCTATTTAGCTGTCACGTTTCAGTTTAGCCATATGGGAAGTTTCCAGCTGAGACATTTAGTAGACCTAACAATTTGCTATTCTAGAGAGATCTAATTATTGTAAATACAGCAGTGGCATGCTGCTTGTATAGCTGGCAAAGCTGTGGTACATGCAAAAACTGTTACAGAATGAACTTTTCATCTTGGCTTGTTACCTGACAACCATCAGGGTTACATAGGTGGATACTATCTTCTATGGTCAAACTTTACTGAGTCAGATTGCTACTTTAGACACAAAATGCACTACATTCTGAAGTGAAAAATCCAGTTCTTAGCTTTGAAGATGATGATGAAGACTGTTTACTCCTATCATGTGAAAACATATAATATATATCGTATCATATCATGACATAAATGCTTACAGAAAAGCTAGAATAAAAATTTAGGGCAAAAGAAAAAATAAAAGAAACCCTGGTTCCATACAAAAAGTTTCAAGAAGATATGAGTATTCTGTTTAACTGGATTGCATATAATAATACATATTTTCTACTGTTGTCTTCCTGTTGTTTCATGTTTTCAATAGTGACTAACCAGTTACTAAATACAGTAATTAAAATGACTCAGCATCTTCCAGGTAGGAACAAATTATTTGGTCTTTCATTGGTGAGGCTAATTATGTAGGGAGAAATGTAGATATAATTTCTGTCTTTAAGGTATAAATTAATGCATTTACTAGCTTACTTTAACTTTCACATTATTAATTTTTAATTCTTTCTTTAATGATCTTTTGCTACCTTATCTTTTCAGAGCTATATTTTTTGCAATATTCTGGCATTGTTTGTGGTTCTTACAGTCAGACTCAATTAGGAGAAAATCAGAAAAACAGGGAAAAACAAAGACACAAAGCATAGGATTAATCTGTAGAAATTTAGTAATTTATTAAGTGACAGTTATAAAATAATTGACAGCATTTCTGACACAGTTCCACTGTCATCAAACAACAACATTCTTTTCTGTTGTCATTTTTAATGTTTATTTAGATGTTGCAAAAATAAAGTGGCAAAGCTCTGTGGTATTTTAGAAACAGCTGCTTCTCGCATCCTGCACTCTTCCCTTTAGTGTTTTGTTTTGGTTTGTTTTCTTTAAATCCTCTATTTATTTCTCTTTAATATTTTGTTACATTCTTTCAACTGTAATATCAAAATTTTTATTCATTACCTATTAGAAAAAACAAACAAACAAACAAAACCTCAAAACAACCCCAAAACATTATATTCAGAATCAGAGGTGTATTCCTTATTTTAGAACGGAGAAAGTTCCAGAAAAGAACTTTTCCATTTGAGATTCATGTCATCCCGTTTCAGCTGAGAACAAGCTGCTGCCTAGGCTAAGTTAGTTACCTAGGGCTTCTTGTTAGTTGGTGATAAATAGACATCTCCAGAGGGCAATTCATCCCATTACTTTAAACATCTGACAATGTCTGTTTTGTGAGAGGATTGATTGCTGTGTGAGAGAGGCTTTTTCCAATGACTAAACAAGGTCCCGAAAGCAAGCATTGCCAACAGTGTCATTCACTAATTTACTCAAGACATGAACCCTTCACACAAACATTGACAGACTTAAGTGAAAGAGAAATAAATAAATAAATAGAAGAGATAGAAGAGAAAATGCATTCTTTAAAGGGGGGATGTGAGAAGTCTTCTGTTGATTTTACAATGCACTGTAATTTTCTGATGATTATTGTTGAAAAAAAAAGTTCAAAGAATAATGGCACTTAAGTAATATTTTAAGAAAGTGATTTTACAAGATTTCTTCACACCATTCCTGTTTCTGCAAAACAAATGTTTTCTGCAAACAAGAAATACAAAGCATGTGGGAATATGAGCTATATTTTTCAATGTGCTAATTTTTTTTTATTGTTTATATGTATTTTTTTCCCTTACGAAACATACATACAGTTAACCTTAAGGAGACACCCAGGTCAAAACAGGAAAGAATTAGGCATTTCCAGTGCTTATTTAAAATGGAAAAAACACTTTCAGCACAGAGGGCAGAGTATTTAATATATTCTACTATACATCTGGCCTGACAAAATATAACTGAACACAAATTATTCCATTGCATCAAAGTGGTTTTGGTTTAGTTGTCAGTGAGGGCCATGAGGGGCTATATTATTACTGCAGTTGCTAAGACATCATAAAAAGGAGAATCAAATTATGTTGGCAAACTGTAGATTAGGGATGGGTGAGCCAGTTTAAGAAAACAATTTGTATCTACCCTGGAGAAAGAAACCCTAGAGCAAGTTTAGTAAGGCTGCAGTATTTAGGGGACCCATATACGCATGTTTCTCCTTATTTAGCACACTTCCCAGCAAGATAGAAAAACTCTTTTCTTCTCTCATGAGAGAAAGAAACAAATTGTGTCTCATTAATTTGTTAATTAATGCTTCTCATTGGCAGCATCATATTCCTTGCAATGTATCATCTTGTATCCTTGTTTTTATCTAAGATAAAAAGAAAGGAATTCTACTGGGACCAACAATATGAAATGTTAATAAATACTGCATTGAGAACATCATTTAAAAAGAAAGGATGAAAGTGAAATAATTTGTTCTTGTTTGATATGCCTTGTTACGTGTTCAAAAGGTCCGGTAATTACGTGTATACTATAATTAAAGCATTCTTTGTAACAGACTGAATACATTAATGTCTGAAAAAATAGTGCACTCCTATGATATAGTGAAAGATATCAAAGAAGAGTAGAGAAACTAAAGACATTTTCTGCATATTTATACTGCATCACCACTGCCATGCAACACTTATGCAGCACTGAAATTTTGAGGAATATCATGTTCCTCTCCGTATCTCAACCTTAGAAAAATAAAGCTGACTAGACCATTGAAAACATCACCATCCCTCTAAAAAAACATAGTATACAAAATTGGAAGTTCTGGGCAATGGAATTTCAGTAAGACATTTTTATGCTATTTTGTCATCTGCAATGGCCATTAATCTGAACTCCATACTGTCAAAAGTTTTTATACGTTTTAATTAATAAAAAAAGTAAAAAAAATAGATCTAAGCCTACACAAGCCTGAAGGTGTCAGATTAAACTCACAGCTTCCTTTGATAAATTTTTCTTTTTTATGCAGTAGGCCTTACCTACTTAGAGTTATGAAAAACAGGTTGTGATTTCACACATGAAATTGTATGTGAAGTTATGGAAGCATCGATCCTGGATTTATGAAATTGCTAAATGTCATTGTTCGGGACGGACGCGACATACAAAGAACAGTGATCCAAAACAGCTAACAGCTAACTGCATATATTTTATTGTTCTAACAAGCTCTTATATACCTTTAAGTAAGGGATATGTGCACAGGTATAATTGGTTCAACAAAAGATCAACAGTTCATGATTGGATAACTTTCTTTCTCAGCTGCAACTTCGATAAGCTTCTTCTTCTGGTGGTCTGCCAGCTCCTCAATCTTGTTTTCTCCGTTCTTCTCAAGACTCCCTAGGCTCTTCTCAAGACTCCCCGGGCTCTTCAAGGGTACACGGTTATCTGCTCAGGGTCGATATCAAACTTACATTCCAATCCCTCGGACCAGCCGAGGTTTCCCACAGCTAAAGATGAGTTAAATGAGAAGTAAAAGAGGATTGTGTTGAGAACACGAGTATTAAAAGCTCCAGTGAAGTTACATGCAGAATACCAGGGTGGTCCTGGACCTGATCTTATTTAACGTTAATGTATGACCTATTGCAGGTAAAAGTTATAAGCACTCTGGAACAACTGTCTAGGAAGAGTCCATGATTCAGCATGTAAATTTAAAGGGCTTTACTGAACAGAACATCAAGCTTTTGAAATATAAACAGGAGAAGGAGAAAGTACAACCTGGGTTTTTTTGAAGGCAGAGCTTGACCAGTCTACACAAAAGGTTATGTGATGCTGTTACTTGTTTTACTAAGGCCCTGGGGCTGATGCTTCATATTGACTTTTCTAGGCATTTATTTAGTTTTACTTAGAAAATATAATCACCCACCCTGTTCCTCTTTCTGATTTACTCAAGAACTAGGCATTTGATGAGTGTTTATCTGCTCTGATTGTTCACTATATCATAACAAAAGGATTTTAAAGTGCAGCTGAAGCAGAAAGTTAAAAAAAAAATCCACTGCATCCATTCTAAGTGGCAATTAGACAGAGGTCTCAAAAAAAGTTGAGAAGGTAATACTGTAAGAGTTAAACTTATTTTGAAATAACCATTTGAACACAGAATATCACCAATATATACATAGAGAGACTTAAAGTTTGTCTTCTGGAAAAAGTGTAGGATAGTCATTAATCTTATGCATCACACATCTTCCAAATATGTTTTTTTTCTTTTCTTCAATACAGAGGAAGAGAGAGAAGTCGGTGGTGGCACACAGAGTACTAAGCGTTTGCTCCTTTAATCTGAAAACTGTCATAATACATCATTGCCTGGAACAGATAGGAAAATGTACCTGATTATTGAGAAGTCCCATCTCACGATTTTTCTCAAGAGTTCTTTCTCTTCTTTGACACCCATCTGTTAGCTTCCAGCTGAAACACCAGTTAGGCAGTCAATGGGATAGGAAGGTCCAAGTGACACAAAGAAATTCCTCCAGGAATGAAAGTAGCAACATTCCTGAGCAACAGCTTCATGAAAGACCTCGCAGCATATTCAGCATTGCAGACCACATTATACTTACTTTGTAATGACATAGCTGCTGTGAGATAAGAACTGTTTTTTGATTTAAACACTTAATTATGTAAACATGTAGATCTTCTGCTTCAATACAGAAATCTGTAAAACAAAAAATGTAAAAAGGTTGGGCAAAAACTTTATGAGCCTGTACATTACTGTGGCTTTTTCACCTTAACATCTGCTTTTTCCTTTCCTTCATTCTGATAGTGTGGTAAATTATTAATACAACAATGCAGTGGTAGAATACCATCAAGATATTCTCAGAACATTGCTGCAGATAGGCAAAAGATATTAATTTAGTTTTCCTTTGAGATACAGAGACACTGTAAAAAATGGAGTACTGTATTACACAAACCCTCTTATGAACATTTTTTTAGTCTCACGTGAACTCTCTAAGGAGATATGGGAGGAAAAAGCCTGAGACGTGCCTGTAGAGATCTATGAAGTCTGTAGAGATTATAGTGAAATCAAGCAGTTGTATTTAAAATCTTCTCAAGTTAAGAATTATTCTGGTAATATTTGTCTCTTACTGATTTTTTTTTTATTTCTTCATATCTGCATCTTCCTTCTGTTTCACCTACATCCAGCTTCCCCACAGATACAGAAATTTGCTTCTACAAGAAAAAAATCCCCAAGTGCATCATAGATTATGAATGTAATTCTGACCTCACTTTATTTAAAAGTTATGAGGCTCCTATAGGAAAGAAGAAAATTTGGTTGGCAAAACAATGTAGTAATTTGCTGTTTAGTTATTCTCTCCTTAGAAATTGAAAACAAAAAGGAAAATATTGAAATCTATCATTATAGGTTGATAACTGTGTCAGACTGCTTGGTTTTTAGCCTTGAAAACATGGAAATGGTAGTCCTTGTGATCCTGACAGTTTGGACATAAAAGTTCTTCTGTTTCATAAGTACAGATCATGGAAACACAAACAGAATAATATTCACGATAATTTCTATGGACTTCATGGGAATAACTATCTGACTGGTTGACTTGGAAGCCTGAGTTTTGGTGGAGTTGTCAAGATGAGAGAAACACTGGAAATTTACTTGGCAGGAATTGTTTATAAATGTACACCAGATGGATCTCTGGCTTCAACTTTGATCTTTGTCTAATATTCTTATTTTCTCAAACAAATTAGTTTTGTCAAAACCATACTTCTCCCTTCGCAATTAATTCAGGACTTCATGATTATTATGTTGCAAAGTTTTTCCTCTTCTAGAGGATGGAGGATCCTACTTTCTCACGCCCCTCCTTATATACATGTCAGGGTAATATCAGGAGGAGTTGTGGTGATCTGAGTCTGTTATAAGTGGATTTATCCCACACACCTTTCACTTTTAATGAACAAGACTAATGGGCTCAGGAATAAAGCCAGCTTAATTGTGACAATAGACACAAACAAACACTGCAAAGAGAAAAAAACATTTCTACAATTTCTGGAGATCAGAGAGCATCACCTCTCTGAAAGCAGGACCTATCATTGACATTTCCATAATTACCATCTGTAGTGCAGTTTTATTGACATTAGGAAAACAGTTGTTTGCCCCTGAAGAAACTCCAGTATAGAACAACTGAACGTCTCTAATGTAATTTGCTAAAAAAAAAAGAAAAAAAAAAAGAAAAAAAAAGTGAAGTATTTAAAAAAATATTAGCTATAATCTGGGGTAAATTTCAGATCAGTCTATTTGACGTCAATATATGTTAAATATGCAGAAATTATAGTTAGTAGTAGAATTAATAGAGAAATAAAAAATCAGGGGGAATTATGAACATGAGAGAGTGAACAAAAGAGCTATCTTTCAGAAATTATGTTTCATAAATTCATTAGAATGATTTTAAAGTACTCAAGAAGCATGATGAGGTTATTCATGTGGATTTAGTGTACTTGGATTTTCGAAAGCCTTCAAGAGATCTTTTATAATAAACTCTTGAAGAAATTAAGCTGTCTCAAAATAGGAGGAAAAGACCCTCTCATGAATTAAGTAATGGTTAAGGGAGAGAAAAGAAATTATAAGAATAAACTGTTATTTCATCAGTGAAGGGTGCCAGCCAGTTTCAGGTATCCATGCTCTTATTTGTGTTGTTCAGAATATTCTAAAGGTAGGAATAATGAGGTAAAAAATTTTGCTGATGATATAAAATTTGCCTGAGAAAAAAGGTATTTCTTGTTGAAAAGTTACACCTGGACATCACAACAGTTACCAACTAGGTTTTTAGAAGGCAGAATCAATTCCGTATCTGTAAAAGTAATGCAATACTTATGAAAAGGAGATCAAGGCTCACATAACTTGAATGCTACTTGTGTGCCACTGGAAATCCTAAATTGTCAAAAATAACATATACTCTTTGGTCAGTGCTATTTTAGAATCTGATGCAGACTTTTTGGGATGTGATAAGGATGCTTCCCTGGAGCAGACAGAAATTATATGGTACAAGGGAATGTGAAGATAAAGCATGAGAAATGAATAAGATACAGATAGATAAACTGAGAATTAGGGATTACTTTGAAAATGAGAGATTCTTGAGAAAACACGATGTCAGAAAAACAGAATAATTACGTGTCATCAGTAGAGGTTGTGGAGAGTGAAAGTATAAATTACTTTTAAAAGGGATTAGACAAATTAATGGGGCATAGGATAATCAATGTCTTTTAAACATAACAATTTGGATGCAATTTCCAAGGTAGGTAGCTCTTAACAGATGATTGTTGGAAGCTGAGGAGGTATGCCAAAGATAGACTATAGATTATGTGATTTTTAGTTTAGGATAAAAATGGAACCTCCAACTAATTTATCAGAGTGGTTTTTATAGTCTTATTGTAGTTAAGATGTCTTAAAGAACCTCACCTTGTCTTTCATTTTTGCACCCAGGAAATCACTGCAAAATTACACTATATAAACCATTCTATACCTGTCCCTCTGTTTTCAAAAATAAGTGTTAATTCCTCATGAAAGATATGCTTTAAATTCCATGGTTTATAGGCATAATGGACATAATCACTTTGGATATTTTTTCATATTTTCTGTTTGTAGTAAGAAAACAACTGCTGATACAGATTTTATATAAAATTTGTTAAAAATATATAAATGAGACTTATGCAAGTGGTAGATTTTATGGGACTTCAGTATTTATGGAATTTTTATTTTGAATTGTACTATTGTACCATTTTGAATTGGTAGTTTAAAATTATTTTCAACAATAATGAAATTTTCAAAATGCTAATTCCTTGAGACAATACATCTTTTTAAGTTTTAATTTAGGTCCAGATATTTTTTCTATAATTTTTATAATTATTAT
>VZRW01005223.1:17669-37049 GCA_013398125.1 Aegotheles bennettii
ATTAATATGAACAATCCTCTGTTGGAAAAAAAAAACCCAGGACATTCAGTTTATCTTTGGCAAATATAAAAAATTAATATATTAAATCCAGTATTTCCTGAAAGATTATTTGATTTCTTAAATTTACAAATCTATGTCAACACAGTAAAAAGTGCTAAAAGTTCTTATTTTGTCCATCAGCCAAAATTATTATATTTGATTCATTATATACAATTAATCATGCATTATAATATTATATATATGTATAATTATATTTGGAATTATGTTACAATCATGATATAATTAAATATATAATTTTATGTTATATACTATATAAGGTATTAAAGATCTTTTTGTTTCCCAGTAAATTTAAAGGATGAATTTGAGCTCATGTTAATTTTATTTTTATTTGCTTAAGATATATAGTCTAAACAAGCATGGTTTTTTGATAGGAAATAGTCTAGCTCCTTGTACAAAAATTCTGAAATATATAATACTAACAGAAGCACTCTTTTCATCTCTGTCTTCTGTAAGGTGATAATGAAATCTGAGGTAATTTTGAAATGTCAATACATTTCAGATTCATATAGAAATAATGCCACCACCTAGAGTTCTTGCACTTACATGAATAATACTCTGTTCTTTGAGAAATAATTTAGAGACAGACTCATTTTTCCAACATATTCTGCCTAAAACGGTCTTCTTAAAAATTCATATTTAGACGCCTGTGATAAAACATCTCATTATTTGTGTTGTGATATAATACTCAGGACACGTGCACACTCTTTCATGAAGGACACTTTATATACCTAGACAAAATAACTCCAAAACCGTAAGCAATGTGATTTTCTCTCAGATGGTCTCAGAGGCAAGTCTCTGAACATCACTTCATTCTGCTGCGTACAGAAACAAATTTATCAGGATATCTGAGCCCATAAAGTGTCTCAATAGTATTTCCCAACACAGGAAAGAGTTCATGTAAATAACAGAAGAATCTTCTTCCCCAGTGTAGACCTGAAAGTTGGATGTCAAACTGACAGAGACATATCTTATGAAATGCCAGTGAAGATCTTTAAAGTCATGAATACTAAATCCCTTTGAAAATCAGTCAATTTCTTTCTGCCTTTAAAAGCTTGTAGACAGCAAAAGTAAAACATGGTGGAAAGATGGCTACAAGGTGATGCTATCAACAGTGCATCCCTACAGAAGCTGTGTCCCTGCCTTCACAGAGCCTATGACGCTCAACACCCTTGCCTTCATTTATTCCGTGGCTTTTCAAGGCAGAATCTCTGGTCTCTTTGTATTCCTGATGAGTAAGCCTTTCATTTTTCTTCTAGTAAATTTCCATTTAAAAACATTTCTTTTTCTGAGGATGTAATTGTTTTACAGACATTGTAATATAAAGTAAACCAAAATGTTTTGTACATCATAAAAACTTGTGACTCTTTTTATTGTATGTTAATGGTATTAATTATATATGTATTTTCAGTTACATCTTGATATAAATAACGCTTATGTCAAACTAATGAATTTTTGCAGGATTGATTGCAATTTAAGAAAAAGCACTTTTGATAATGATTTTATTGTTTTATGTTAATTTCTAAATTATGAATTTTATTAAATTATTTATCTACACATGCCCACAAACTCACTCACATGCATATGTACATACACATACAGATCCATACATGTCAGATCTTTTCCCTATGTACTTTCAATGTCCCAGATAAAATTTTATATTCTTCACATCATCCTTTTTATAGCTATATCTATAAACATCATTTGTCATTGTGATGAGCTGTCCTGATGATTGAAAAAACATTTTCCAGAAAACATTTTAATTGCTATATCATGAGACAAGAAAACCTATGCTAAACACAGCTCATTTTGTCTTCACTTACCCTAATGTAAAACAGCATATAAACTAAATTTAAACAGTAAGCCTCAACTCAGAGGTGCCTTCACCTGTATTTTGATCATTTCCACAGCAATTAAAAAGAAATACCTACTCCGTATTGTCATGAATGACAGATAAGAAAACCATAAGGATTTCCACGATAAAGGGCATAATTTTCACCTCAGTTTCAGATTAGAAGCTAGAGAATGAGAGAAAAACTGACCAGAAAATGTACATTGCTGAGTACCTCATATCTCAACAGATCAGATGTAAAATCTATGTGGTAATTGTAGGAGAATTATTTTCACATTTGCTTTTTATGTTTTATTTTCACTTCCTGTCTGACTTTTCTAATATTTATATTTTTTGTTTAACATTGTTACCTTTTTATTCAAATGTTTTCACCACATGTGTAAAGGGTATAGATTTTTATCCTAGAATTATCATCATCATAGAATGGTTTGGGTGGAAAGGAGACTTAAAAATCGTCTAGTTCAAACCCCACTACTATGTGCAGGGACACTGTAAGGAACTGAGAACTGAGAAGCTTATTGTCTCAAACATCAGTTGTAACAAAAGAAGAGATAGTAGGAGTGGAATGCTGCCAAGAGTGATGTGGGAGAGTGCTGAAAGACACTCAGGCCTCCTTCTGCAACACCTGCTTTTCTGAGGTACACGAAGAAGTTTGCTACATGAGGTGACTGAGCGGTAATTAAATACGGGGTCTGCACAATCTCTGACTCAATATGTGGAAAGGGTTAATGCTGCCTTTCCCCCATGCCACATGTGCAGTGACTGTAAAAATGCTTACCATGCAAATTAACTCTGGTTGAAACACCTGGAGCTAACTGCCTGGTCCAAAAACAGAATAAAAGGCCCAAGCACTATCCATCAGGGTACATACCTATCACCTGAGGAATCAGATTTCAGACAATGCTGGAACCAAGGGTAGTGATCTGGATCTCTATTACTCTCTCTCTCTTTCTCTCTTTTTCTCTTTTTCTTCTCTTTTCCCTTTCTTTTTCTTGTTAACACAAGTAACATTTTGTCTCCTGCTATAATTAGTTGTATGTATATTGCTTGCCATAAGTTGTACCATAGTCAATTATCAGGAATTCAACTAACACATTATGAGAAGTTAAAATTTGTGTACAGACTTTGAGATTTGCTTCACCATTGTCCACTCCATTAGGGATTTATAGATCTTAGTCACTTGTCACCTCCCTTAAGTGAGACATGAGAGACACCTCCCACTAGACCACATTGCTCAAAGTCCCAGCCAAGCTGGTCCCATCTAACCTCTCTGGGCAACCTGTTCCAATGTCTCATCACCCACACAGGAAAGAATTTTTTCCTAATATCCAATCTAAATCCACACTTTTGATACAGCCAAGGATACTGCTGGCTTTCTGGTCTGCAAGTGCACATTGCTGGCTCCCGTTGCTCTTTTCATCAACCAACACCCCCAAGTCCTTTTCCTCAGGGCTGTTCTCAATACATGCTCCACTCAGTCTGTATTTGTGCATGGGATTGCCCTGATGTGCCCCTTGCACTTGGTATTGTTGAACTTCATGTAATTTGCACCTCTCCAGCCTGTCCAGGTTCCTCTGCATGACATCCTTTCTCTCCGGTGTGTCAAACACACCACACAGCCTGGTGTCATCAGCAAACTTGCTGAGGGTGCACTCAAACCCACTATCCATGCCTCTGATAAAGATGTTAAAGCACCGGTCCCAATACTGACCCCTGATGAATTTCACTTTTCACTGATTTCCACTTGGAAATTGAACGGCTGACCACCTATTCCTTACTTACTTTTACTCCTTGAGTAAAATCATCCAGCAAATTCCTTCTAAACTAAGTGGTCCATCTATCAAGTCCATGCCTCTCTAATCTAAAGACAATATAGCTATGTGAAATGTGAATGAATGTTTTGTAAAAAACATTTTTTTAATTGTTCATTAATTATCTGACGGTCTTCATGCTACTTAAGAGACCCTGTGCAAACAGTGGAAACCAGGGACTATAAAAATATATTATTGTTCATAACACAGCACATCCCTTTGAAGTCCAAAGAGGACATTAGGAGTAAAGCAAGGAAATGACTCAATGAAGATCATAAATCAGACCAACAAAGCAGGTTTTGTAAATTCTTATGTATGCAGAATGTCTATGGTATTGATATTGAAATGAGTTTAAGGCAACAAAACCCACCTTTTAATTACTCATTTAGAAAAAAACTGAGAGAAACGTAAATTTTTTAAAGCACTTTAATCTATCCTGGGACAACAAACTGCTGTGCTGTAGCTGGAATTGCCACTATGGAGCAGCATTAGTGTTGTTTGCCTTCTGTAATTGTTTATTTATGTAGTTAAACACATTTATATTTCTCTTAAATTTAACTTCAAAATTTTGACTTGTAATGATTGACAGAGAGGAATAATTTCTGACTTTCATTATTATTTTGACTCTTAGGTATTGAATGTACAGAAAATCTAAACTATATTTGATTGTATTTTTTTAGCCAGCAGTATAACTGTAATAACATTTTGCATACATAAGGGGAGTGTATTTATTCTTCAATCTGACTATAACATTCTACTATAACGGGAATTAAAAAAACCTGAATTTTCAGAACATTTTTAATCTGACTGTTTCTTGCTATTGGTAGTGGTTATAAAAAGAAGACAGAACTAAACACTTATTTTGCTCTTTTTTTTACTGTTGATGGGTCATGGTGGGTATTATTTTCAAAAGAAAATAGCCTGTTTGGCAACAACAAAAACAACTTTCAACACTTAAATCTGGGAAAGGTTACTTCTGATAAAAGCTAGTAATTTTACGGAAAGGCCACATTAGCAGCACCATTTCTAAATGCTTTTGCTTCAGAAAGTATGATTACAACAAGCAAAGATATTAAAAAAAACAAACAAACCAAATCAAAACCTGTAGGTCATGGGTACTACACAGTATGTATTACATGCTTTCTTAGGGTACTAATCGTTAAAGTTGCTTCAGGGATAATGTTTGTAGGCAACCACGACCCATGCTAGATTTACAATGCAAACTCAGTTGGAAAGGCATGGAACACCTTTACCGTAGATTTCAAAGTGAACTAGTATAATAAATACAGTATAGGCTTTAAATCTGCCTTTTAGGGGAATATAAGAGATGTGTGAGACATTTCTACAGTAAGTCTGCTCTGAATCATTACAACTATTCAGGAGCTCAAATTTGAGGTCATAGGAGGACATAAAATAGCTAAAGGTAATATATAAAGAGAAAAGAAATCTGTCTCTATATTTTACTCATTATACACATTAAGAACTTTAATGATATATTAGTCATTGATTTATGCTTATAATTACAATGAGTTCCTTGAATCCAGTCACATTTTCACCCTAAGCATTCTAGATTATGACATTTTGTTTGGAACCTTTGCCAATGTTTGCAGGACCCAGATGGTGATTATACAGAAGGATTAAATTTTAATCTGATTTTCTTTCATGTTTCTTAATGAGAAACAATGCAAGATACTAGAAATAACATCAAGGGTCATCTTGATGTTAAATTTCCTAAGAAAGACAATCTTTTATTTTTACAAAAATTTGTCCTGATCCAGAATCTTTTCAGTAGTTAGCAATTTCAACCAAAAAATGCAATGATAAGTGTTTAAAATAATTTAAGTTAAAATTAGCAATCAAACACAGGAAAGTGAAGATCTTGCATAATGATCTTGATGAAAAAACTAACAAACACAGGATGAGGATATACTTCGATACCCACATTCACACCACCTCAGTCTTCACATATAAATAGGAAAACAGGCTTTACAATTTCCTCTGCTTAAACTACTGTTTGGGTTTAATTCAAGAGAACATCAAGAATTTCCACTATCGAAATACATGTTTGCATTTTCATCCTGTAACTTCTAGACCCACGAGGTTTTGTGTTATTTCAGTCTACTTCATCTTATGATCTTACCAAAATATATGAGAGGGTTTATAAAATATAACTTTTGCCTTGAGATGTCTAGTCTAGGTCATTCACGACATATAGTCAACACACCAAGAAGAGAATTCATCGCATCTAACCCAGATGCCTTAAAAAGACCGAGTAAATTTTCCTTTGGTGATTCCCAGACCTCCATTAATGAGAAATTGTTCTGAGATTCCCATCTTGAGCACAGAAAGATGAAGATAGATATTCAGTAGAATTTTTCAAATTTGTATACTGATTTTATGTCTGAAACTCCTCTGAAATCGAGACACTGGAATAGGTTAGCCAGAGAAGTTGTGGATGCCCCTTCCCTGGCAGTGTTCAAGGCCAGATTTTGAATAAGCTGGCCTAGTGGAAAGTGTCCCTGCCCATGGCAGAGGGTTGAAACTAGGTGATCTTTAAGGTCTCTTTCAATCCAAACCATTCTATGATTCTATGAAAACAACAGAAGTAATCACTTAATCTGATAATGTAAATTGTAAATCTGTTCTGCATCTTTAAGTTCACAAATATTTTTTAGTATCTGTAACTTTCAGAGTACCTTGTTTGCTTGAACTCCTTTTAATCTTTATTTACAGATAATGAATTGGCTTTGTCTTGTTCCACATTAAAGAACTAAATTTCATTTTGTAAGAAAGTTAAATTGCATGCTGAGGTACATTTTTGAAGTGCAGTATTCACTTAGATATTTCAAATTCACACCAGTGATTGGTTATGCAACTCAGATTTTGCTTTTAGCAAATAAAAATTACAGCTGAAAGTACCTTTCATGAATTTCAGCACTAGTAAAGCTTGATCACTGAAATGCTGACAGGAAGCAAGCACAAAGTAGGCATGAAAATGGTTGAAGTGTACCCACTTAAGAAGAGGAATTAATATTCATGTAAATGCTTTACAATGTTCTCCCACCTCTATTTTGGTACAAACAAAAGGGAGTATGTGAGGGTGAGTTATACATTTTTCATTGGATTAAGAACAAAGCACAAAGAAGTGCATGAAGTACATTAGAGGAAATAGTAGCATAGGGGAAGTCTAACACCCACCTTCTTATTTTCAGTGGCAATTTGGGGTTAAAAATCAGTGACAGACTTTTAGAAAGCTCCCCCAAAACACATACCCTGCTTATGTTTCTAAAGTAGGAAAAAAACCCCATTAAGTAGCTGTATTTGTCAGATAAACTTTTTGTTTGCTTGTTTGACAGTGATTGATAATATTGATCAGTTTTGTCCTATTCTGTGTCATCAGCATGATTTATACTACTGTGATGGTATTATGCCTTTCTAGATAAGCAACAAAATATCCATTTCTCATAGCACACAAAATCTTACAAACTAGAAAAAAAGGACACTTGAACAACTTGAACTCAGATGGTATGTGAAAATGCTGGAAAAGGTTTTATATTCAAGAGAAATTTAATTTGGGACCTTGGCGGTGGAAAATCCTGGTTCTTTTTCTCAGTTACAGGAACCAGGCAACTAAGGAGAAAAAAAATAAATCTATTACTTGTCCTAACACAATATGTTACAATGGAACAGCTTTTTTCTTGCTAACCTTTCCTACCTCAAGATAATAGGCAGGTCTTATGTTTTCTTCAGTTCCCCAAACAAAAGAAACTTAAAAAATCCTTTTCCATGTCTTTCAATCAGGTCTCAGTCTTCTTGTCATTCAGTTGCCATTTTATGATTCTTTCTGAAATACTTTTCTGGTAATTTCTAGAAAGAAGTCAGGCCGAGCATTGTTATCAATAGAGTTGACAATTCCTCTATAAACGTGAAGACTCATTAATGGTAAAGCAAGGGAGGTCAGTTTTAGTTTACTTTGTTACTTTAACACAAACTAGATGTTTTCCTGTTATATGTTTGTCACAAAATTTCATGTAATGACTTCTCCAACTGTATCAAGTTCACTATTTCTTGTAGACCAGTTAGGTGTGGCAAAAGATGATCTGTTTCAGTTTGAGTGACTTAGAAAGTTGAATCCCACTTACAGTAACTGGAAGTCACCATTTCCCAGTGAGTTGTGAAACATGAATAAATGAGGTCTGTGAGACATTTTAGTACAAACCAAAATAATTTATCTGATCTAACCTGCTTTACACTAAAGAACTACAGAAGCACTTAGTCTCCACTGGGAAAGTGATGACTTGTGAAGGAGGTATTAATTTCACAAACCATTCAAATTTGAATGGAAGATCTTATTTATTTGCATCTTTATTTGTGTATTCAACATAAGGGCTTATCGTGTGTTTAGAGGTGAAGAAAAATAACACATTTGGACCAGGAAAAAAGAAAAAAAAAAGACATATAACACAGATGACATGACATACATGTACCACGCAACATAATTTTCAAAATCCAAAAGTTTTTTATGCCCCTGAAAATAATTAGATTTCTGATTATTTTTCTGTTCCATAATGAAAAGAATGCTGCTGAATTACTTGAAATTATAGCCTAAGTGTGGAAAGAAAGGAGGGTAATTTTGTGGTTGGCAAGAATAGATGAAAGTGGGAGGTATGAAACAACATGCACATTCTGCATTAATGTAAACACCTCAACAATTTCAAAGCACACCAGGGGAAGCAGAAAGGTGGGAAGAAACACATAGATCCAGTTCCAGCAAGGACATACAGAAATAACCTACTGCTTTTGAAAGGAAACTTGCTAAATCAAGTATTGATGATTACAGTCTACTAAGAGTCTATGTGGAAGTTTTGTGAAAAAGTAAGTGTTAAGGAAGTTACCACAAAAAATGAAGAATAAGGGAGTGATGAAATTCAGACACACTTTCAAACTACTACAGGCAAACACGTTACCACACGTCACATAAACTATGATAGTTCTTTGTATATGAACATTTTCCGTCCTTGAAAAATGTAACGTATTTTCGTGTCATTTATACTTCTTCAATTACATGTTACAAGTTGAATTACATTTGATTTGTTACAGGCTTATTACATGTACACAGGCAGTTCCTACAAAGCAGTTCGTGATCAGTAACTTATAAACCAAAGCAATGTGACTGTGGATCCACCATCTGTAAAAACATAACAAAAAAAAAATGGAGAGAAACAAAACTAAAAAAAAAAAAAATATTCAAGAGAAAAAGGACTGTGAACTGGGGGGGGGTTTTGAGTTTTGTTTGTTTGTTTTTTTGGTTGGTTTTATTTTGTTTTGGTTTTTATTTTTGTTGTTTGTTTTTGGTTTTGTTTTTGCTTTTGTTTTTGCTTTAAAACCCTGAAAGATCTTGCATTTCAACAAAGTGTTGCTGAATTACAGAGGAGCAAAAACAGGAAGGCAGCCATGATATTAAACAAGATATTAAATGTGCTCAAGGACCTGGAGCTGTATATTCTGAAAAAGAGAAAACTGAGTGGTAACAAAATAACAATATCTAAACATGGAAAAATTACCTGAACATCTATCCTATAAGGAAAGGCTGAGATAGTTGGGAATGTTCAGCCTGAAGAAGAAAAAGCCCAGTTTGATCTCATTAGTGTAGACAAATATCTGAAGGGAGGGAGCTAAGAAGGATTCAGGCTGTTTTCATTGGTGCCCAGTGACAGGACCAGAGGGAATGGACACAAACTTAAACACAGAAGACTCTGTTTGAACATCAGGACTAACATGTTTTCACTGTGAGGGAAACAGCACTGGCACATGTTGCCCAGAGAGTTTTTTTAATCTCCCTCCATGGAGATGTTCAAAAGCCACCTGGACATTTTCTTGGGCAGCTGGCCCTAGGTGATCCTGCCTGATCAGGGAGGTTGGTCAAGATGACCCCTAGAGGTCCCTCCCAGACTTCACAAGTACGTGATCCTGTGAGGGCTGGGTAAGCAGCTCTATTTGCAGAAAAGCGTAAGCAAAGATTATTCTTTGTTCTTTGTCACTTAGATGGCAGAAATATGTGCAGTTGTGGATGCAGTGTTGTGCACAGAGGTACAGTCCAAATGTTTAAGTTGGTTCCTTCAATACATGAATGAACTGCTGCTGAGAAAAGAAAGAACACTGTAGAACCGATGACGACAGATGAATTATATTCTAGATGTGCTTCTTATTGACTATATAGAACACAATTTGCTTGTATGCAGATATCTACAAATTGAGCATCTAAAGTGAACTGGGATGAATAGACATTATTTCATTGTTTGAGATGTATATTCACTACTCATTCCTTTCACAGAACTGTACTGGCGTCAATAGACACTCTGCTACCTGACCAGCATATGCTGTTTCAGAATATTTTATGTGCATCTTATCTTTTGAAGAAATACAGCTACACACAATGTTGTCTCCTTTGGATCTTTGTCTCCATGCTGAGAACCAATATTTGTAAAAATACTTCCATTTAACAACTACTGACTGGACAGAGAAGAACATATGACAAAAAAATAAAAAAGAGAATGCAGTAAAGTGTTTTGATACAAGCTGGATTAAAGAACATCTAGTGAAAGGATTCGAGGTAAAGGCTCATTTTTGATTTCCAAATTGTCACAGAAGATAAACAAGAAGAGAAGGTCATATGGGGCCAATGGATCTGTCTCTAAGGTCAAGCCCACAGAGAGCTGATGATGAGGTTGCTTGAATTGTTTCATCAGCTGTTTGTTCTTTGTTCAGAAACATCCAAATGTTATTTTCCTTCAATTGTTCTCCACTGATGTAACATTTGTTATACCCTGAACTTGTTTTCAGGTCACTACTGCTATTATACAAAAAAAATACAGGTCCGTATTTCTTCACAGAATCACAGAATCCTTGGGGTTGGAAGGGACCTCGAAAGATCATCTAGTCCAACCCCCCTGCCAGAGCAGGGTCACCTAGAGTACATCACACAGGAACGCATCCAGGCGGGTTGAATTTCATTAAGTTTCTCCACGCCCAACTCTCCAGCCTATCAAGGTCTTGTTGAATGGCAGCGCAACCTTCTGGTGTGTCAGCCACTCCTCCCAGTTTAGTGTCATCAGCAAACTTGCTGAGGGTACATTCTGTAGCCTTTGACTCTCAGCTGGTATTATCCTTCCTGCAAAATTAGAATACCTTAGCATCTGCCTATAAAACATTAGTACAATGGTCATTGTTGAATTGTAAGTTTGTATAATTGCTGTTTTGCACTTTATATAAGCCAAATGTGGGGTTTTTTCTTTTTTATTTTTTTCAAAGAAAATATTGCTTTACTATAACAGGTACTCTGTTGGTAAATTTTGACATTTTAGTGTAGACTAAAGCCTTTCCTTTCCTACATGTGTAGATCAGAGACAGTTCTAAATCACAGCAAATCCAACAGTTTGGTGGTTCATCTCAAGGACCACAAGAGTCCTGATCCCTTAGTTTGGACTTTTTCACAGTGTTATACTTTCATTACCTGATTTTGAATTGTGGATGTTTCCTTCCTCTGAATATCTGCCTCAAGTCTTCAAAAGTTGTACACTTAAAATGTCAACATTGTCTCAGTTGATTAGTCATTACAGAAACTTGACTTTTTATATCTACAAAGTGAATTTGTCTTTTGTTCTCCTCTCCTTTCCCTCTCCATATTCTTTGAAATAGGTTGCAAGTGTTCGCTTTATTATAGGATGCACAGAGACACATTTGGAATTTAATAATTTAAACATATGCAAGTTATAAATCCCCCAAAAAAGTTTGGTTTTGTTTTTTTTTTTATATATATATTAATGACGTTCCAGGATAGCTTTATTAATTCCATGCAAAACCCCACATATTTAGGAGTAGGGTTCAGTCTTTTCAAGTCAGGCAAAGAAGATACACTCACATTTTCTGAAGCTTCTAATAAACTACTGTCAAACTAAGTTCTTTATCACAGAATCACAGGATGTTAGGAGTTGGAGCCTAGCAATCACTTCTGCCAGCTCCCTCAGCACACACAGGTGTATTCCATCAGGACCTATGCATTTGTGGATGTCCAGATCACTTAATTGATTCCTAACCCTGTCCTCATCAACTAAAGCAAACTCCTCCTTTGTCCTGATTTCCCCTGGGTCTTCAGGGTTGTGAGGCTCCTGGGAACAGTCTGCAACAGTGAAGACAGAGACAATGAAGGTGTTTAGTAGCTCTGACTTCTTTGTATCCGCTGTCACCAGGGCACCCACCTCATTTAGCAGTGGGCCTACATTGCCTCTGGTGTTAGGTTTGTCTCCAATGTACTTGGAGAAGCCCTTTTTGTTGTCCTTGACCTCACTTGCAAGGTTCAATTCCAAGGAGGCCTTACCTTTCCTAGTTGCCACCCTACATCCTCTGACAACAGTCTTATATTCCTCCCAAGAGGTCAGCCCCTCCTTCCATGATCTGGATACTCTCTTCTTCTTCTTGAGTTTGCCCAGCAGTTCCTTAGTTAACCATGCAGGTCTCCTGGCTCCCTTTCTTGATTTCCTAACCATTGGGATGCTCAGATCCTGAACTTGGAAGAAGAGGTCCTTGAATGTTGACCAACTATCCTGTGCCCCTTTACCATCTAGTACCCTGTCCCATGGGATCTCCCCTAGTAAGCATTTGAAGAGGACAAAATTGGGCCTGCTGAAGTCCAAAGGGACAAAGGTGAAAAACAAGTGTTCTGGAAGGTCTTCCAGCAGAAATCTGCAGGTCTCATAGATTGTGACCATAAATGTTTACAAGTATAATGCAAAGGATAATTAATTAAGAATTAAAGAAAATATTTTGAAGGCTATACCCTTGAGAACTGATCAATCCTCTTACACTTTTACATGTCCAGAAATATGAAGATTTTAATTCCTGTATCTTTCCATTTATAATTTAGTATCTTTTAAGTGTTACCGAGTTTAACTTGACAGGTTATTTGCCTCACATTCCTGAAGTTTAATGCATAAAGTATAAAAAAACTAATATTAGACAACGGGTTACAATAGTACACTTTATTTCAGAATGTATTTAATAGTTTTTGGAAAGATGAACTGTAGCCACATATTGCCATACAAGATAATTCATCTGGCCTTTCCCAAAGGAGCTCAGAGTAATTCAAATATTGAGTTGAGTTGTAGATGAATTGTTCAGCTAATTAGATACCTTATCAGAGGTATTATCAAGCAGTGAGGAAAGATTTATTTTATGCATTATTGCTGTATAAGAACCACTGGTACTTCTGGGAAATGTTGAGTCTACTACATATTGGTCTATCTGTTGTATACAAATGTGGTAGGTTGACCCTAGCCAGCAGCCAACCAACCACCCTGCATTTTACTCATGTCCCTCTCCCATGGAACAGGGACAAAATAGAAGGAAAGCAATGAGTCTCATTGATTGAAATAATAACAGGAAAACAAAGCAAAAATAGAAATTCCTTCACTGCTTCCCATCAACAGGCAGATGTCCAACCAATTCCCAGGAAGCAGGGCCTCAGTAAGTGTGATGGTTACTTGAGAAGACAAATGTCATATCCATGTACATTTTCACTCCCTTCTCCTTTCTCTGAGATTTTTATTGATGAACATTGAAAGTCACATGAAATGGAATATCCCTTTGGTCAGTTTGGATCAGTTGTCCCTCCTATATATATTTGCAACCTCTTGCCCACCCCAGCCTATTACATTTTGGCAAGGGAACAGAGGATGGAGAGGTCTTGATGTTGTGCAAGGGCTACTAAGCAATAGCCAAAACTTGTGATTTACTGTAAATTCAAAGCACAACACCATATAGTCAGCTTTGTCCCAGCCAGACCCAGTAGAACCCTTAGAAGATGTGTAGAAGGGAAGTGATCCTAGCCAAAATCTCTTGGCTGTCTGCAGAAGGGATAATGAGATCTGTTAAAACAGGAAAACTACTCAGGTAAAGTTTATCTTAAAACATTACAAAACCTTCTACAGAATAGCTCAGTATTTTAGTTATGAACATTACAACACCTACTACGGGAACAGTAATGATAATATCTAGCTGTACTTTAGCTTGGGGAATCTTGATAGGGTGGTTAATGACTGTTATTACACATCCGAGTTTCACTGTTACTCTTTTATCTTGTTGAGGATTGTCCCTGGCTGATCCATTTATAAGTAGTACTCAGCCATTTTGTTATGAAGTTAAATGAAACATCGTACTAACAATTTGGTCAACTTTGTGCAGCTGGTTAAATAACTGTAGCTGCTGCACACAGTTTCTGTGCCTTAGGACCTTCCCTAAAAAAAAAAAAAAAAAAGATTTCTGGCCTGGTTTTCCCTCTTTTATATTTTTATAAATGTTTTTATGCCTTATACTGTTCCCCTTGAGAACAGGGTGTGGTGCGTAAACTTCGGAGGAGGGTCAGGCTCTGAACAGCCTAGCAGAACAGGGGGAGAAACTAGGATGAGAAAAGGACACTTACCAGCTATCATGAGGGGAAAAACTCAATTTAAGGAAAATTAATTTAATTTCTTGCCAATTAAAATAGATTTGGGTAATGAGAAACAAAAAAACAAACATTAAAATCACACTTTTTATCCTTTTTTTCAAAGCTCAGTTTCACTCTTTCTCTCCCAACTCTTCCAGTCGCCCCCACTGAGTGACATAGGAGGGAGAAGGTCTGTTTTTAGTAGATGAGGGTTCCTCTCTGATACTCCTTCCTCCTCAGATCTTCCCTCTGCCCCCATTTTGACTCTTCCCATGAGCTGAAATCCTTCAGAAAATATCCACCTGCTCCAGTGCAGACAGGCGCTCAGGTAGCTTTGACAAGTAAGGGGGATGTCAACCCTCCAACAGTAGCAAGTGTAAGTTCGTGTAAAGTCTGTGTCTAACAAACTGACATCCAATCTGATACCTCCACTCTCTGTTTTGGCAAGGATTTGAATATATTATACAAATCTCCCTAAATCTTTTAGTAGTTAACTTTCCAGCAGAAAATTAACTACATATTTGTAGTTTTTCATGTTACTCTCAACATTTTTCTATGGGCAAAGAGGAGAACACACACTATGTGGGAAACCATTACTTCTTTTTAGTTTAATTACGAGCTTTTACAGAGTAACAAAAATACAATAGAGATAATATTATTATTAGTTTAAATGATACTATCAGTCTCTCAGTCCTCCTTCACATTGCAGCTCAGTATCAATGCAGAAATAACTTGTCCTTACACGGCATAAAAACCTAATAGTTTTATATTTGTCATTTTTTTAGCAATACATGTTATACCACATGTATACAAAACTTTTAACAAATGTAAAACAAACTAGGTAATAGTCACCTGCTCATTAAACAATTCTTGTCACAACTAAGCAAGCTAAGATAAAGCTCCAAATCTAGATAAAGCCAGAGTACATCTGACCTGAAGGCTGTGTTGTAGCTTATAAAAAAATCAGTGGCCCTTTACCAGCAATGGTAATCCTGTGTTTATTAGGCAACTGAACTGCATTCAAGAGATTTAAATTGTGTATCACATTAATACTCAAAAAAGAAAGCCAGACCAGTTTTTGTCTCTAAAGGGAGCCAAACTGATAGTTTTTGTAGTAACATGAATATAAAGGTATGGAAATTATTTCAGTAAGAAGAAAAAATATTTACACATCAAAAGCCTAAGAGTAGGACATGATTCTTGATGACTTCAGCATTGGAAATTGTGCATGTTTCTCATAAATAAACTGAAGATAAAGATAGTTAGCAATTGTACACATGCTTCTATGATTGCTGTAAAAATACCATCTGATCTGTCAGTATTAGACATTGTGGTAGTATGATCAATGCCAACAACATATGCACGTGAGAGCTTTAATAAGGTTTTAAAAAGCAAAACAGAAGCATCTTTTTCACTGTGAGAAATTGACTATGGAGAATAATTGTGTAGTATTTTTAATGAAATGTATGTAAATCTCAAATCATCTTTTTTATTTTGAACTGTGACCTACAGAGACCAATTAGATAATTTTGTCTGCAGGGAGAAAAGTTGGTACTGGTCACTTCATAACAGGTTCCTAGGGATTAATCCTAGTAAGTAAAGCAAAACTGAAGCAATGCTTTTAGGAAATAGAATTTACTGGCATGCCAAGAATGAAAAAAAGAGTTAGAGTTTTGTATGTTTCATAAATGAATTATGAGGAAATATCTCAGGGATGCTATAAGCCAGTTAGCCTACAGCTGGAATGAACGATCATTAACATAAATAATCTATGACTGAACCTTGCTAACAAAATAGAAAGAAAACTAGCCTTTCTTTTCTTTGAAACTCCCCATGTACAATGGAGGGAGGTGAGGAAACATGAGAAAAGTGTCCTTAGATATAACATGGAAATCTTGCCTATGGGCACCAGCTCAAAAGCAACAGGTAGAGACAATAAAGACTCAACAAAAGAACTGGAAAATGGATAAAAACTGACAAGAACAAGGAAGGGACAAAAACTTCAGATGTGTGAACAAAGTCTACATTGTACTTGAAGATGCTGAAACCACAAGGAGTCCTGCAGTATATTGTCTCCAAGTTCCCAACATTCCCAGGATGTTTGGTCAGTAGAGTAGGTATCTTGTTTATGTATCCTTGATTAGTTTTCCATAAAATGTAAATATCTCCAGTAAAGCTTGTTTGTTAGATGTCTGTCTTGGTTTTTGACTGCTCTAACCAATTCACAGATGTATTCAGAAAATTATATTGGAAGATTAGTAATCCAGCTGTAATAATCTGCAGATGTTAAAGAAAGCAACAAATGGAAAACCAGAGAGAAACTGTGAAAATATGTTCAGAGCTGAAATAAAGATCTGAGTTATTTAGACAAAGAAATCACAGGTAAGCTGATGAGTGAAAGAATAGGAAAACAAGATCTAGAGATACACGTTATCCTGTAAACTTCTACATTTTATTATAATTTCAAGCCTTTAAACTGATTGACTAAATGACTTTTAGTTCAATCCATCTGATAATTGATCTATTTACTTACGTATATAGTTATATGTATATATCTATTTATTTTAGTAGGCATTATTTTGTCTACCTATTTATGTATGTAGTCACACTACACAAAGCTTAAGAAAGAGCTTTGACTCTTTGAACTTCCTGTATTGAAGAAAAGTTATTACAGTGGTGCTGCATCTATAGTCTGTAATAAAGAGTGATCCAGACCCAGTGAGAATGGATAATAAAGTAGAGGACAGCATGGATTTCCAGCAATAACCAGAAAATATATATTCAAGCTGTAAAAGGCTTCATTCTTTAGTACGGTGAGTTATAATGCAGCTCAGTAGTATCTGATAATGCATTTCTTATCACGTTAAAATGACTGCCTTGTGATTTATTTTTTCTAAATTTGGCTTCTTAAAGATAGTCACTCTGCGTTTCCTTTGTAGTCATTGAAATAGTTCTGAAGAATTATTCTTTGAAGAAACTATTTGTGTTTTTTAACTATAAACAAAGACTGTGTGAGAACAAAGCCTATTAGGTGAGAATTAGACATGAGATTTTGAGACATCTACAGTTCGTTTCACCCACATACTGAAAGCAAGTATAAAACACAACTGCATTTAGGTAACCTGGTATAAGTTAATAAAATACAATAGTGCCAGCTTTTTTCAGAATTGGACAGAAAGTGGAATGGAAATCAGTCCATTTTTTTGTCCATTTCATAATCAGTGATGTTCAATTTGGCATAATTTCCTAATGAAGAATGTCCTTAACATTAACTTCCTATGTCTGAAATATTCATGCTAGGCCCCTCTACAGTATCCACTGTAGCCAGTGGATAGAAATATATAGAAATTAATATAACACAGTTCATATAAATACACATATATTCACTGATGAAGATGCACATTGTACTTGAAAAGTCTCATTACTCTCTATGGGTTATGAAGAGGTCTCATAGTGATCCGCTCAGATAGAGATGTGTAATCTGCAGGCATTTAAATTTGTTTAATTTAATCAGCTCCAATCGGATTTTATTTGTTAATTAATTACTGAAATAATTTTGCAAGATTTGGCAAAATATGAAGTAACTACTTTTATTTTAAAAACCCAAAACAACAAAACACCTGCCACATAATCTCCACTTGCCTCTAATAGTTGGAGTGTTCCTACTGAAAATGAGGAGAAAACTCTCATGACTTTGGGAGGATTATTTGGCCCAAGTTATTATTCACAGATTGAAAGGTCTTTAATCAGAAAAGAGGAAGTCATAAATCCAAGCAAAAGATCTGTCTATAAAGAAAAATCGCACAAAAGCTGCTCATCAGAACTGACTTTGCATCTAGTTTTCATGCTGTATCTCAAATGAAATGTAATACAAAAATTAGTCAGTTCTGTTTACGCTTCCTTGCCAAAACATAGACAGTTAGTTAAAGGAACAGCTGTTGTTGATGTAGACAAGCTGCTCTGTAGAAATTAATTGTGGTTATTAAGAATAATCCTGACCTGGGTCATGGATGCAATGGCTTAAATTCTGTTCTAGACATGAATCAGACAAGTTTTTTCTTCCCAAGACTGTAAAATCAAGAAACTTACTCAGTTTGATGAGAGCCTCAGTGATGTTCTTGCATGATGGAACTGTTTAAGAGAGATGTTTGTTTACAGTTAAATTGGGGTTTGTAAAAAAATGTAAATTTGTTACAAAATATCTTTGGAAAGTACTGAGTGCTGCAGACAAAAATGCTCATTCTGAGGGTTTTCTTGTTTGGTTGGATTTTGTTGGGGTTTTTTTGTAACTGGTGTTGTTATGTCCAAGGTAATAGGTTTTACACATGTGTGTGGATATGGTAGTTTATATAAGTTTTTATAAGTTTTGGCACAGTAAATATTTCTAAGGTTCTGGAAAAACCACTTCAAGCTTTGAACCTCATATTAACATAGGGATATCAGGAGATATGCTTTGTGAACTGCTACTTAATAACTACCACTGTCAATTTTTTTACACATGCTCCAGCCTTCACTGGAAAATGAATTTCTGTCAAACTAGTTCCATAGTTGCCCAATTTTTCTATTAGTACTTTCTTCATAGTAATCGCCATCAACTAAAGAGGCAACTTACGTCAAGTCCTGACATAAGCCAAGTTTGGGTAAACTTTAAAGGCAGAGAACATTGGTTTTATCCTTATAAAATTACCAGAAACCAAAAAATGTGACATTAAGTTGGATATCACTAGTAGAATCATTGCAAGATCTGGTAGTAAGAAAAAAATATCCTTTGTATCAGACAAAAGAGAAAAAAACATTCAATATTTCTCATTAAATTTCCATTTTCCTCCCAGGTTTCAAGTTCCCTGAGTGTCTCTCTCCTTACACTTCTTTCTTATTTCCTCTTATCTAATTTTCCTTTTCTTTTAATTTGTCATCTTGGAGTACAATCTGAACCCTTTTTTCAAAAAATTCAGTTACAATAATTAACTTAAAATTAATAAACCTTGCTAAATAAGAATTAATTAAAATTATAAACCCTATGAAAGGGCCTCTTTGTACCCCTTAAAGTGTCTACTACTCTCAAATTGCCCAGTTTTAATGATCTAATGTAGGCAGTTCTGCATATTTTCTCAAACCACCTTCAACTGCATAGTTTCTGAGCACATTTCAGGAATGCTTTAAGAATCACAGAATCA
>VZRW01005225.1:0-13451 GCA_013398125.1 Aegotheles bennettii
TATTGGCCAAACCTGTGACACCTTATCTCATTCCTGACCACCTCAGCTCTTCTGTTATTTCTTTGTATTGTATATAATACCTATGTCTACACATACCTATGCCTACACAAGATATTCCTCATAACATAGCTGAGGTCTGCTCAGACTCGTAGGTTTATTTGTATTGATCTTGTTGGACTCGGGATTATAACATTGACTTCCTTATGTGTAGTAAAGAAGTAATTAATTATTATTTTATACTTAAGTCTAAGTCTTTTCATAACACTTTTCAGTCAGAAACTCTAAAGGCAGCTGGGGAAGTCACTTTTGTTATCACTCAAATCTTATTAAGAAACACTGGGTGACATATTTAATCATCAGAATTAGCGGATGACCTATTCATATGTTGCAAATAATCTATCTGAGGTGTAACTGATCGGAAATGCTACTGATTCTGATATTTGTGAAATTACCTAGTCATCTACAAGTTCCTCTCTTTGATCATGAGAAGTATATGGCTACCTTTATCAAATTAACTGAATGAAATTATAGAAATGATCACTAATAAATTGGAAATGGCAAATTAATGTGTGTAAATACATAATTTATCAGATTTCTGGAATTTCACTTTCAGTAAACAGCAATAAGCTGATTGAAAGATCTGATAGTTAAACCTATATAAAACTATGTCTACATATAACAAATTTGAATTTTGCAATAGAGAAAATAGAATTCTGCTGCAAGACTTTTTTTCTGCTGTTTCAGAGTTCTGTTTGCAAGCTTTGGTGCTTCAAGGTCACAGCTGAAACCACTGAATTTTGAATACAACCATTTTTAATCAGAAATATATTTTTACTTAAGAAAAATATAAAGAGTGGAATTATGAGCATTATATCTAGCTTTGTGGAATTAGTATCTTTGCCTCAATCCACTCCTATGTAAAAAAATAACTGACAGTGTTTTGGTTGGCTACTTTGGCCTCAAAGTGACAAAATGAACATTGGCAAAATCCAGTTCAGTTTGAGGAAGACAGACATAAATCACAAACAAATTGTTTATGTACACCCTCACATATATATGCTAAATATATGTATGTAAAATAGGTAAAGATAAGAGAAGCAGAGATGATATAGATATGGATACAGATATAAATGTAGACGCTCTTTTCTGTGTATATTTATTTATGGAAAGAAGTATACCACATACATGACTTTAATCTGAAAAATATTTATGAGCAAACAAAGCCAGATTAAAAGTTAAAAAAGGATGAGAAAATAAAGGAAAAAAATCATAGGCTAACCAGAAAAGAAAAGAAATAATTGTGTATTCCCTTGTTGGAGTTCTTATTATTTAAAAGTCAATTTTACATGTAAATCTGTAAACATTTTGTCTCTGTTATTTCACAGGAACTACAGGACTGAAGCAACAAAACTGACGCCTCGACAGCATAGTACTAAAACTTGAAATCATTTGCAGAAAGCTGTATATGGTATGTCAAAGCGTAGTCAACTTGCATTAGCTTAGTAAATCTGTACTGCATCACTGAACATTAGCTCAATTTCATCCATTATGGTGCAGAGACTGCTTATTGTGTTCCCAGGGCTCTTTATATGAAAGAGCAATAGTACTGTCTGCCAAAATGGTCTTGCCCTGTCAGAGTAGTTTTAATTGAGCTGAGCCATAGGACCCTGCCCAGTACTATTAGAGGAGCAGAGAACCATTTGGTGAATAACACTCAATGAGATTATTGCTGTTCAGAGTATAACGAACAGTTACTTTAATATCCTACCCACCTAGGACACTATAAACTTGTCCGTAGGTAGTCATTTTACCTAGTTATCTGTTTTCCTAAAACAGTGTGCGTCTGATGCTTTGTGTCTATCTTTTATGTGAAAATTACTGCTTGTAAGGGCAACAAGTGTTATCTATTCTGTGGTCAGGGGAGGGAGATAGAAGAGGTGTTAGAAAATAAACATTTCCTGCTTAAATGTCTTCTACTTTAGAGCAACTATACTGCAAAGCAGAATGAAAAATTATATAAATATTTTATATATTATTTTCAATGAAAATGTTAATGATTCAATGGAATAACTAGTTGATAAGGAAAATATTTTTCAGCTTATGAGAGCTGATTGGAAATAATAAATATAAACAGGTGAAAATAGGCACCTGAAAGTGTACTTTTCCAATTGTTCTATTTGCATAGTTCTGATATTTGAACATATATAACTTCATTTAAATAATTCTTTTTTGGTTTCAAATTGGTTTACAAAGGAGCATATCAACAAAGCAGTGTCTGGAAAGAAACCAAACAATGACTAAGTACTTCCAAGTAAGCTTTTGTAAATTTGTAGGAAAAAATAAATTGCAAATCATCAAAAAGGAATAAGAAATGCAAGTTCTTTCCCCAACTGTTAAACACAGGACATAAATAGAAGCCCCCTTCATTTCATATCTCTGACAGACCACCAGAGATCAAATAAATAGATATGATTTCTGATGATGATTTATGCAATCCCATTAACTCAGTTTAGTAAGTTTATCAGGCAAACTTCTGTGAATGTGGAGCTCATACTTCTTTTCTGTATAAACAGTCTAATGTTTTTGCCCAGCACTGAAGATATACTGACAAATCAACAGTTTGCAAGACAATGGCATTGTGGAGACCAGAACATGGAGTTTTTTCAGAGATAAAAAGCCTTTAGAAATTATTGCAGTTAAGGTGAACATTTCCCAGCACACTCTTTATAGCCAGTAGAAAGAGAAACAGATCTGAAAGACAGAATTTGTCTAATGTTTTTTTTAATTTTTCTAAGGATAAGATGAATCACTGTCCAGAAATGCCTACTTTTGAAAAGATTTTGACCTATGTTCACAGATTAATCTCAAATGATGTAGAAACTTGAGCAACAAACCAAATACAGATACACTTTTTCTTTTAGGTAATTTTGTAGAAACTAAACCCAAGTGTGTTTGTAGGAGTCCTTTAATGAGATTTATACAACTCAATGTACCTAAAGTTCAAATCCCAGCTTTTACAATATATAAGCATTGTGAGAAAAGCATTTATGCTTAGGGAATCTTCACTTCTCTCTCCAAGAAAGCATAGCTGTTTTCTGGAAAGAGCTGTTGTGGCAGCCTTGTAAGACTTATTAAAAAACCCCTAAAATTCAGTTTTTCTGCAATAAAGGCAAACATGGGTACTAAATGCATGTTCATCTAAAGAGATTATAGCATAACAATGACACTTTATGTCATGAACCAGAAAGACAGCCACATCTTCATAAGCAACAGGACTACTACCAGAGATTTGCCAAGTATATCATGTTACAGATTAAATATAAGTTAACAGCTGATTTAAAACTCATAGCTCCCTGAAGAACAAATCTACAATGAAATCTAAATCTATAATTAATCAATTTTCACTCCTACAGTGCTTTTCTTTTTCCAGGCACAAAACTTTCCACCTTCAAAGAACAATAGAAACTGGTATAGGTCAGTTGTTGGTTTTATGTACTTCATAAGGTTAGGGGAAATGACTGTATTATTCCACTTTTCAAATATGCAAATAAGCATATTTTAAAATAAAATTTAAAATTGGAGATTTCTAGTTCTCTATGCATTTGTGAGAAGCTCTGGAAGACCACGTCTCTAATGGTCTACTTGTTGAACTGGCATAAAGCAAGCAGTTTGCCCCAGTGGTTTCTGGCTGCTGGAGGAGGAAGTCCTTTGCTACTGCCCTCCTCCACTACCACTTTCCCTGTTTCATTTTGTCTGTGTGTTGTGTTCTTCTAATCCTCATTGAATCAATTCAGCTAATTTCAGTGTTGGAAAAGTAAGCCTTTTCCCCCCTTGTCTTTCAGTTTCCTTATCTTTCCTTCCTCTTCCCTCTCTTCCTCCTTCCTTCCTCACTTCCTTCTTTCACCACTATCTTTCTCTTTCTAGTTACTTTTCATAGGGTTAAAAGTGTTCAGCTGAATGTGAGAGGCAGGTAGTGAGAAGGATTATATAGGGGTATCTCTGATAGAACAACACTGTTGCCACTGCATCAAAAGACCAAAAAACTCAGTGGCAGCAGTATATTTGACTGAGCTTTCCGTCTTGGGGATTCTTGCCCTGACAGGTCTAGCCCTGATCCTTGCAGCTGTAGGGACTGTGATTGTAGGCTGTACACATCTACAACACGTTGGACCTGGAATGAACTGCAAGAGCACTTGTCATCCCTGTAGAAAACTTGTGAGATGAAAGCAAACAATGCTAAGTCACTGTTGGAAAAATATGTGAAATATTTTTAATCACTTTTTTATCACTAGGGAACCTGTAGATTCTGGTTGAACATCTCTGTAGGGAGAGAAAGTGTTTCACTCCAGGTTAAAAGCGAAACGCTAGCTGGATGGTGGAAAATATGTAAGACATTTTGTACTAGCTATTTTGTCTGTCTCTTTTTATCCAAGCTCCATCAATCTCTTCCAGCTGCCCCTACACTGAAAATGGATCTCTAGAAATTTAATTGTTGCAGAACTCTACTTGCCTTACTCAAAAGCAAATTTGGCTTATGTAAGGTGAGTGTTGTTAAATAGTGTATTTTGAGTTAATCCATCATCAATGGAGAATTTGAAATCTGTTCCAAATAACAATACAAAGACATGGAAATTTCACTTTTTTCCAGCTGTATTAGCTTACTTATCATGTATTTTACAAGGCAGCATTTTGGAAGAAAGTATTGTTGTTTTCCTCAAATATTAAAGATGCAAATGATTTTCAGATAGCAACATTTGAATAGTAGTGACAGCATACTTATTTGTATTGTCTCCTATCAATAAAGACAAGAAAAAATACATGAAACAATACATTCCATAATAATACTTTGTAACATTCTTCTCTGTATCTTTGACATTACCAAATTAAAATAACTTTCTCATTTCCATTGTTTTAATAAATTCTACTTCAATTTTGAAACCACAATGGAAATTAAAAATAAATAAAAGAAACATAATTACAAAAGTTGATTACATATTATGCCAGGAACCTCACTGAAAGAAAATTAATATAAAAGAAGCTGTTGGGTTGTCAGACCTAACACAGAGAAATAGCAGGTATTGTGAACCTAAGATTTTTGAAAACTAAAAATAGCTCCTTTTCTACTTGAAATAAACGGTTATAGTCTTGGATATCACTGATCACTGAATGGCAGCAGTTGAAAAATATAAATAAAAGTACATAGAAGACCATTGCTCTGCAACAGAAAAAAAGGACTGAAATTTAAAAAAAGCTTGGAAATGTTTGCTACCAGTTGCTTCCATACTTCGTAATAATTAGTAGGACTATATAATACAAGATTACTAGCATATTCAATTTCAGGAAATTAACTTTAAGTGAATTAAGAAAGCCAATGAGCAAAATACAATGCACTGAAATTAAAAAAATTGGAAGAACTCCAGAAAATATTCAGAAAGATCATGAAAGATGAAGTCTATAGGAAGTACATATGCATCAATATGAAAAAATGGAAGTTTCCAGGAATTATTAATGATAAAAAGGAAAATTAAGGTGGAAAGGAAGAAGTAAAAAAGCAGAGGCATGTTCAGGATCTATGAACATAGCCCTTGATAAGAGCTTACAAATTAAAAAGACACGTCATAATTATTCTTACTGCCTCTTAAATTCCCATAATTATGGTTTGACTTAAAACTTACTGTAGTCAGCTGAAGTTTTATAATACCTTAAGTGGATTAATGACAGATAAAAAATTTTACTTTAGCATTGATTGCCAAAGGTATGTGACACTTCAACAATACTTGCACAACAGAAATTAGGACAAAACATGTTTCTGACTTGTTTCAAGCCTATTGTTTCTCAGTAGTGACAATGAGATTCAAGGCTTCTTAAAACAAGAAAATAATGTCTGTGTTTTTGTAGATAGTACAATCATTAAAGTCTGGTGCAATGGTTTTAAAAGAATTCCACAAAAAAACCAAAAGGCTTTAAAATTATTCATGTAACACTTTGCACTGATCAAGTTAAATGTAAGATGTGGAGGTAGGATATAGAAGAATTGTGGCACTAATAAGGCCAGTACATTATGGATTAAGTGCTATCTTTAAATTGAGGCTTTCATAGCAACAAATATTTTTGATTGATAATAACATATATTATTTGTGTATTTGTTGTGTAAAACCGTAGTTGTTTTAAAGAACAGATTTAAAAAAAAAATAAAAATAATAATTCATTAACATAGTGGTTAACTGTTAAGATTGAATTAGTTCTTCAGTGAGTTTACAGAAAATGGATGATATTTTATATTGTGTACTTGATATAGGTTACTGTGGTTTCATACAGGTGATGCTTTACCTTAAGAATTAAAACGAATAAGTGATTTTATTTTTTTTTCCCCAGCACCTTGTATTCAAGCAATAATCATTTGTTCTTACTGAAAATTTATCTGTGAGGGGTGACTAGTTCACTACCAAATGTCCCTAGGGTCTTTTACTATGCAAGCAGTATTTAATTAGATCTTACCACTGATCTAATTGATGTTTACTTAAGAATCGATGGTACACATTTGTTGTAATGTAGCTCCAACAATAACTACCATCTGTAAACCATACCATTCTTCTGTAGCAAGTAAATATAAAGAAAGTAGTAGTGCACAAACATCTGCCAATCACATTGCTTTTCACGACAGTACTGGTTTTTTGTTTATTTGTTTGTTTCGTTTTTTTCACATTTCTCTACTGAGAAATTCAGTTAATCAGCTAATTTTTCTGACTTCTGACTCCAGGTTAAGAAAACAAAATTTTAAGAATCAAAATTTCATAGAATCATAGAATGATTTGGGTTGAAAGGGACCTTAAAGATCATCTAATTCAATCCCCCTGCCATGGGCAGGAACATCTCCCACTAGACCAGGTTGCTCAAAGCCCCATCCAACCTGGCCTTGAACACTGCCAGGGAGGGGACAGCCACAGCTTCTCTGGGCAACCTGTGCCAGTGTCTCACCACCCTCACAGGAAAGAATTTCTTCCTAACATCCAGGCTAAATCTAACCTCTTTTGGTTTGAAACCATTTCCCCTGGTCCTATCACTACATGCCCTTGTAAAAAGTCCCTCTCCAGCTTTCCTGTTGACCCACTTCAGATACTGAATTATATGAAATAACATGATAAGAAAGACTTGATAACAGACTATTTTAAAATTGTTTTGTGTTGTTCCTGTGTTTCAACTCCAAATTTCTTTTATTCTCATTTATTTTATTTGAAGCTATTTTTATTCAAAAAAACAAAAAAACCCAATGAACAAGATAATAAATTTTATCAGATATAAAGCTTCTGCAATTACTTTGGAGTAACTCGAATTATCTTCGAGAAGAACAGGGCAGAGGAAGAGTAGGGGAAATGAAAAAGGAGCATTGTGCCAAATAAAATGAGGAAAGATTGTGGATGATAGATAATCTTATTTGTTGCGTCCTTAATCTCCAGTTGAAAAACTTCATGCTGTTGTTATTAGTTTTCTAATTACATTAGGATAAGATAGTTGAAAATGACTTGACTTTTTTGTCTTTTGACATTTTCAGATTTAATTATGTGTTCATGAACTTGGAGTAACTCTACCAGACATTTGTTCCCAACATCCTTCATATTTCTGTGAACCTCAAATTATGGGGAAAGAAGCATTTAAAATCATGTTGGAATATCTCTTATTGTTGCAAATCAAAAACAATGTTTTATAATACAATTATAAAATGAAGCCATGTTCTTCTGAACTCTCTTTGTGTGAGTCTGTGACTATTTTTTACAAGAAATAATTGGAAACTTCTTAGAGACAATATTTAATAAAAGTATAGGAACAGAGGTTTCTTATTTAAATACACACATGATAACTGTAGGATAATATGAAAAATACTTTTCCATAATGCTTTGAAGTGGTAAGTTGATATGCATTTCTAAAATAATAAATTTGAGGGGACATAGGCAAAATTTATGGTATCAATATGAGGACCTAGAGAAGAGGGGAGTGTTTAGGACCCTGGGGTATTCAGGGAGGGGGGCAGAACAGACAGGGGTCAGTATTTCCTCTCATTTCCTTCCATATTCTATTATAGAACACGCTGAGTTGGAAGGGACCCATCAGGATCTTCGAGTCCAACTCCTGTCCATGTGTAGGACACCCTAAGAGTCACACCATGTGCCTGAGAGCATCATCCAAATGCTTCTTGAACTCAGTCAGGATTGGCGGTCTGACCACTTCCTTGGGGAGCCTGTCCCTTTATAAAAGCCAGGAGGACAGGAAGTCCATCCGCTTCCTACTCCCTTCTTCCTTGATGCTTCACTGTACTTGGAGGTCTTGGAAAGACTCTTGCTCTTTTGTCATCAGATCCATTGGGTGCTGGGAAGAGCCCTGGACTCTTTTTCCCATGTCAACTCTGTCATGAGGAACTTTCAGGCACTTATGTCAGTGATCCTCGAGATCAGGTTTTGCACATATATATGTAACTCAGTCAGTAGAGCCTGGGACTCTTAAGTAATTCTGTCTTGGTTTAGTGGTCTGGAGGGTGAACCCAAAACAACAAGAACAGAATTGCTTTGTTACTACCCTCCACTCTCCCAAGGGAAGATAAAAGGTGAATAAGGAAGAGGGACTTAAAGGCTGGAAGTTAAAACTGGAACAGATTTAATAGAACAGGGAAGGGAGAGTAACACGTGGGGGAAACAACAAATTATATAAGTATACATACAAAACCAATCTCAATGATCACCGGTATAAGTGTCCAAAAGTCCCTCATGGCAGAGCAGGCTCAGGAAAAGAGTCCAAGGTTCTTCCCAGCACCCAATGGATTCAGATCCTGCAGAGCACATGGTGAGATGATAATAAAGAGCAAGATCCTCTTTCTAAGATCTCAAAGTTCAGCGAAGCAGCAGAGAAGAAAGGAGCAGGAGAAAGAAGAGAGCAGGAGAGGCCAGGCTTCCTGTCCTCCTGACTTTTATAGGGTATGGGAGGGAATACTGACCCATCTTTGTTCTGCCTCCCTGGATCCCTCAGGGTCCTGAACACCATCCTCTCTCTAGGTCCTCATGTTGACACCATAAATTTCACCTCTGAAGTTTATAACATTCATGGTTTCAAGAATTGTATCCACCTACAGATTATTGTAAACCAAATTCAAATTGATTGTCAACACCAAGCATTTCTAAAAATAGCTTGCTAGCCCTACTGTTGGTGGAAAAACAAATCTCAGGCATCCTAAAAAATTGCATGTTGTAATTAGATTAATAAAATACATGACAGAATAAATAAAAAGGATTTTTTTCATTCTAAATACATAACTCAAACTTTACCTTCATATGTAAAGAATGAAAGGAAATAATCAGCTGTGGTGGAAAATTAAGAGCTTTGAGATATCATTGTGGATGAACTGAATAAAGAAGGTATAGAAGAGAGAGGGAAGAGAAGAGAGGTCAGCTTTTACAGGGAAGATAATGAATTTCAAATGACAAATATGAAAGAAAAGTAAGGAAAGGAAGAGAAAAGGTAAAGTTGGAAAAAAAGGAAGAAAAAAATGTAAATTTACTTTACATGTAAATATAAAGAAAGAAATATGTTTTGTTCATTGTGAATGAAACAGATTGCTTATGGTTCAGCAAAATTAAAGCACACAGAACAAATTCTTGACTTTCTTTAGAGTAGGGCTGCAGTGTTATATAATTTATTTTTCATTCTTAGGTCTTAGTCCATGATAGTCCTCTGCCTTTTGAAGTAAACCAGCTAGTTCCCTGTGAACAAAGTCCAGTTGCGCTTCTTGGATAGTCAGTGACACTACTGTCCAATAAAAGTACAGGTGATACTGGACTCAGATTGTCTGCCTTTTCCCTAAATTTCTCTCTACTATTTTCCCAGCAAACATAGGACTAGGAAGTACCTTTTTCTCATGCCAAAATCTTCAGGACATATAGAATGTATTCTGAATAATAATAAACATTACCCCTTCAACTCTTTATATTTATGGCAGAGAATTATATATTCTGGAACAAATATGAATTTCTGCTAAAAAAGGGTTCATAACAAGAATTCTTCAGGAGGAGGAGGAATTGGATTATTAAAGTGTGGTGAAACTGTGAAAAGTCAAGGACTGTTGTACAATGTATCAAGAAAGGTAATTACATGAGAAACAGTAGAGACTGGTAAGAGCTTACCTGAAGTAAGATTTATAATTCTGTTTAATAATGAGAAGCCTGAATTCAGACTAAAGCAGTTAGAGAGAATGCTGTTATAATGAAAAGGAACCGGAAAGAAAAGGGGTACATCATGTACAGTTAAACAAAGAAAGCTGGCACTCAATGTCATTGCTGTTTAAATTCAAGAAGGAAACGGAGAGGGCAGTATTCATGAGGGAGAGAAAAGAGCTATTTAAATTAAGATAAAGTAACAGAAAGTTACTCAATTGGATATGACAATATAGGTAAAAGAACATATGAGTATAAAATAAATGCAAGAAAATGGGTGGCAGCTTAGAGGATGTCTTCCTATCTTTAAAATTATACAGTTATGGAATAGATAATTCTACAAGGTGTGGACAATTTTTTATTTTATTTTATTTTATTTTATTTTTTAAATCACCTCCATCAGAGAAATAAGTGCTATATTCATAGAATCATAGAAAAGTTTGCATTGGAAGAGACCTTAAAGATCACCTAGTTCAACTCCCTTGCCATAGTCAGGGAGATCTTCCACTAGACCAGGTTACTCAAAGCCTCATCCAATCTAGCCTTGAACTCTTCCAGGGAGGGGACAGCCACAACTTCTCTGGGCAACCTGTGCCAGTGTCTCACCATCTTCACAGAAAAGAACTTCTTCACATCCAATCTAGACCTGCCTTCTTTCAGTTTGAACCTATTTCCCCTTGTTCTATCACTGCATGCCCTTGTAAAAAGTCCTTCATCAGCTTTCCTATGAGCCCCTTCAGGTACTGGAAGACTGCTATGAAGTCTTCCCGGAGCCTTCTCTTCTCCAGGCTGAACAATCCGTACTTCTCTCTGCCTCGCTTCATAGGAGAGGTGCTCCATACCTCTGATCATCCCTGTTGGCCCTCCTCTGAACTCTTTCCAACAGCTCCATGTCCTTATGTTGGGGACTCCAGAACTGGACACAGTACTTCAGGTGGGGTCTCACAAGAGTGGAGTAGAGGGGGAAAATCAGCTCCCTTGACCTGCTGGGCTGCTAGTCATGCTTCTTTTGATGCAGCCCAGGATATCATTTGCTCTCTGGGCTGCAAGAACACATTGCTAGCTCATGTTGAACTTTTCATTAACCAACACCCCCAAGTCTTTCTCCTTGGTACTGTTCTCCATCTATTCTTCACCCAGCCTGTATTTGTTCTTGGTATTGCCCCAACCCGGGTGCAGGACCTTGCATGTGGTCTTGTTGAAATTCTTGTGGTTTACATGAGCCCACCTCTCAAGGCTGTCAAGGTTCCTCTTGATGACATCCCTTCCCTCCAGTGTGTCTACCACACCACACAGCTTGGTGTCATTGGCAAACTTGCTGAGGGTGCACCCGATCCCACTGTGCATGCCTCCAACAAAGGTGTTAAACAAAATTGGTCCCAGTACCAATCCTTGAGTAACACCACTAGTCACTGATCTCCACTTGGACATTGAGCTATTGACCACAACTCTTTGAGTGTGACCATCCAGCCAATTCCTCATCCACCAAGTGGTCCATCTGTCAAGTCCATGTCTCTCCAATTTAGAGGCAAGGATGTTGTGTGGAACAGTGTCATTTGCTTTGTACAAGGCCATGTAGATGACATCAGTTGCTCTTCCTTCATCTACCAGTGCTGAAACTCTGTCATAGAAGGCCAGCAAATTTTTCAAGCATGATTTGTCCTTAGGGAAGCAATGTTGGCTGTCACCAATCTTCACCAATCACGGTTTCCAGGAGGTTCTGGTCCATGATCTTGCCAGGCACAGAGGTGAGACAGACTGCCCTGTAGTTTGTTGTGTCTTCTTTTTTTTCCCTTTTTAAAACTGGGGGTTATGTTTCACCTCTTCAAGTCAGTGGGAACTTCATCGGACTGCCATAACTTTTGAAATATGATGGGTAGTGGCTTAGCAACTTCATATGCCAGTTCCCTCAGGACCTGCAGATATATCTCATCACATCCCATGGAATTATGCACCTTCAGGTTCATTTAAAGTAGAAATAAAATAATGAAAATACATGACAGCATTTTTTCCAGTATTGAGCATTTCTACATGTGAATATGTCACAAAACTTGGAAGAAATAGGGTACAAAATTAACAGTAAGCTGAGAAGGGAGGAAAAGAGGAAAAAAAGGACCTAAAATATACTCACATCACTTGCAAAGCAAGCTGGGTAGAATAAAGCAACATAGTATTTACTTCATCAGCCAGACTTACTTTTTACAATTCAAAATTTTTATTGTAAAAATTACCACATAAAAATTTAGGGGACTATCATAGTAAATCTTATTAAATGTTGCAAGCAAATAGTATCATAAAAAAATTTTTCCAACTTTAGTATATTTTATGATGACATGTAGTAACAAGTTCTAAGATCCTAATAGTATCCATATCTTCTCTCTTTAAGTCCTGAAACTGTAAGGCTAAAAGAGGTCTCAAGTGGCCATCTAGTCCATTCTTCAGGTCCAGAGAAGAAACATTTATACTTACACTATCCTTGAATGATACTTTAAATTTGGTCGTAAAGAAGTCTGGTAATGGAGACTGCAAGGCAATTTACTTTGATGTACATTATTGTTACTGTTAGAAAGTGTTTCCTAACATGTGGCCTGAATCTTCCTTGTTTGGCTTTAGTCCGTTATCTCTAGACAATTCACTATAGACTTGCAGAACAGATTGTGAACTTCCTTAGCTGTAGCAATCTTTGTCTATCTGAAGTCCATTACCATGTCTTCTTTTCTTCTTCTCCTCTCAATCCTTCAGCCCATCTGACTTCTTGTATTTAGGCTAAATACATGCCATTCTTAAACAAGTTCTCTGATCACTGAATCACAATTTTGTTTTTCAGTCGAAAACTTGTCAGTGATTTTTCTACTGGCTGTGTAAGATGCTATCCCAAGCAGTGATATTTCCTGATTGAGGAGCTTGATAACAGCAATCAAGGAACATCAAATCAAGCAAAGTTTTTGCATATGAATATACATATTATAACTGAGAGTCCTGAACAGATTTGGCAGTTGAATTCTAGAATGTCAGAATAAACATAAAAGGTTGATGGAATACTATTCATTATAATAAAACGTATTATGAACAGTGAATGATATATTAGGAGGAACAATAGTGAGGCAAATCATTTGTCTTCCGGACAACTTTAAAAAAGCAGTTTCAAAGACACCTCTGAACTTGTTAGTACTTACACAGAATTAACAAATTGCTCCAGTAAAAGTGACATATTCAAGTATTGCTAATTATGTTTCAGTTTTCTAATCTAAC